>CAXAKX010000903.1:0-22064 GCA_963969525.1 Ontholestes murinus
TGTCTGTCTGTCTGTCTGTCTGTCTGTCTGTCTGTCTGTCTGTCTGTCTGTCTGTCTGTCTGTCTGTCTGTCTGTCTGTCTGTCTGTCTGTCTGTCTGTCTGTCTGTCTGTCTGTCTGTCTGTCTGTCTGTCTGTCTGTCTGTCTGTCTGTCTGTCTGTCTGTCTGTCTGTCTGTCTGTCTGTCTGTCTGTCTGTCTGTCTGTCTGTCTGTCTGTCTGTCTGTCTGTCTGTCTGTCTGTCTGTCTGTCTGTCTGTCTGTCTGTCTGTCTGTCTGTCTGTCTGTCTGTCTGTCTGTCTGTCTGTCTGTCTGTCTGTCTGTCTGTCTGTCTGTCTGTCTGTCTGTCTGTCTGTCTGTCTGTCTGTCTGTCTGTCTGTCTGTCTGTCTGTCTGTCTGTCTGTCTGTCTGTCTGTCTGTCTGTCTGTCTGTCTGTCTGTCTGTCTGTCTGTCTGTCTGTCTGTCTGTCTGTCTGTCTGTCTGTCTGTCTGTCTGTCTGTCTGTCTGTCTGTCTGTCTGTCTGTCTGTCTGTCTGTCTGTCTGTCTGTCTGTCTGTCTGTCTGTCTGTCTGTCTGTCTGTCTGTCTGTCTGTCTGTCTGTCTGTCTGTCTGTCTGTCTGTCTGTCTGTCTGTCTGTCTGTCTGTCTGTCTGTCTGTCTGTCTGTCTGTCTGTCTGTCTGTCTGTCTGTCTGTCTGTCTGTCTGTCTGTCTGTCTGTCTGTCTGTCTGTCTGTCTGTCCTGTCTGTCTGTCTGTCTGTCTGTCTGTCTGTCTGTCTGTCTGTCTGTCTGTCTGTCTGTCTGTCTGTCTGTCTGTCTGTCTGTCTGTCTGTCTGTCTGTCTGTCTGTCTGTCTGTCTGTCTGTCTGTCTGTCTGTCTGTCTGTCTGTCTGTCTGTCTGTCTGTCTGTCTGTCTGTCTGTCTGTCTGTCTGTCTGTCTGTCTGTCTGTCTGTCTGTCTGTCTGTCTGTCTGTCTGTCTGTCTGTCTGTCTGTCTGTCTGTCTGTCTGTCTGTCTGTCTGTCTGTCTGTCTGTCTGTCTGTCTGTCTGTCTGTCTGTCTGTCTGTCTGTCTGTCTGTCTGTCTGTCTGTCTGTCTGTCTGTCTGTCTGTCTGTCTGTCTGTCTGTCTGTCTGTCTGTCTGTCTGTCTGTCTGTCTGTCTGTCTGTCTGTCTGTCTGTCTGTCTGTCTGTCTGTCTGTCTGTCTGTCTGTCTGTCTGTCTGTCTGTCTGTCTGTCTGTCTGTCTGTCTGTCTGTCTGTCTGTCTGTCTGTCTGTCTGTCTGTCTGTCTGTCTGTCTGTCTGTCTGTCTGTCTGTCTGTCTGTCTGTCTGTCTGTCTGTCTGTCTGTCTGTCCTGTCTGTCTGTCTGTCTGTCTGTCTGTCTGTCTGTCTGTCTGTCTGTCTGTCTGTCTGTCTGTCTGTCTGTCTGTCTGTCTGTCTGTCTGTCTGTCTGTCTGTCTGTCTGTCTGTCTGTCTGTCTGTCTGTCTGTCTGTCTGTCTGTCTGTCTGTCTGTCTGTCTGTCTGTCTGTCTGTCTGTCTGTCTGTCTGTCTGTCTGTCTGTCTGTCTGTCTGTCTGTCTGTCTGTCTGTCTGTCTGTCTGTCTGTCTGTCTGTCTGTCTGTCTGTCTGTCTGTCTGTCTGTCTGTCTGTCTGTCTGTCTGTCTGTCTGTCTGTCTGTCTGTCTGTCTGTCTGTCTGTCTGTCTGTCTGTCTGTCTGTCTGTCTGTCTGTCTGTCTGTCTGTCTGTCTGTCTGTCTGTCTGTCTGTCTGTCTGTCTGTCTGTCTGTCTGTCTGTCTGTCTGTCTGTCTGTCTGTCTGTCTGTCTGTCTGTCTGTCTGTCTGTCTGTCTGTCTGTCTGTCTGTCTGTCTGTCTGTCTGTCTGTCTGTCTGTCTGTCTGTCTGTCTGTCTGTCTGTCTGTCTGTCTGTCTGTCTGTCTGTCTGTCTGTCTGTCTGTCTGTCTGTCTGTCTGTCTGTCTGTCTGTCTGTCTGTCTGTCTGTCTGTCTGTCTGTCTGTCTGTCTGTCTGTCTGTCTGTCTGTCTGTCTGTCTGTCTGTCTGTCTGTCTGTCTGTCTGTCTGTCTGTCTGTCTGTCTGTCTGTCTGTCTGTCTGTCTGTCTGTCTGTCTGTCTGTCTGTCTGTCTGTCTGTCTGTCTGTCTGTCTGTCTGTCTGTCTGTCTGTCTGTCTGTCTGTCTGTCTGTCTGTCTGTCTGTCTGTCTGTCTGTCTGTCTGTCTGTCTGTCTGTCTGTCTGTCTGTCTGTCTGTCTGTCTGTCTGTCTGTCTGTCTGTCTGTCTGTCTGTCTGTCTGTCTGTCTGTCTGTCTGTCTGTCTGTCTGTCTGTCTGTCTGTCTGTCTGTCTGTCTGTCTGTCTGTCTGTCTGTCTGTCTGTCTGTCTGTCTGTCTGTCTGTCTGTCTGTCTGTCTGTCTGTCTGTCTGTCTGTCTGTCTGTCTGTCTGTCTGTCTGTCTGTCTGTCTGTCTGTCTGTCTGTCTGTCTGTCTGTCTGTCTGTCTGTCTGTCTGTCTGTCTGTCTGTCTGTCTGTCTGTCTGTCTGTCTGTCTGTCTGTCTGAAAAACGAATGATCCGAATGGCATGAAACTTTAAACTTAAGGTTTTATTGTTAAAAACTCGATCTGAAAAGCTTTTGGTAAACATTCATAAACCGGAAGTGGTTGTTTACTCGAGGCGTTTTTTTGTTTTTTCGTGATATTTTCCTAAATATGAAAATTTTTAAAAAACTGTTCAAACAAAAGTTAAAGGGAATGAAAAACTGAACAACTTTTATTCGAACATGTTTTTTATAAAATTTTAAACATTCGCGAAAAAAAAATAAAAATTGAAAATTTTGACATTTTTTGACAATTGCTAATAAACTATTAGAGTTACATGAAACTTGTATTAGAGATAATTGTAGAGAATTAAAAACTGAACAAATTATTAAGAATAGCCTTTTTGCGTAAACCTCATAGTTTTCGAGAAAAATATAGGGAAAGTACTATGATGGCCACATCACCATTTTTGTTTTTAAATTACTATCCTGACATACACTTTTCAGCTCCCACCTCTTCGCCCCTAAGGTGTTGTAACCCCAACTTTAAAAATTCAAATAATAAAGTACCCCTTGCGATACCTTAATTGATAGATTTTTTAAATTCTGAATATAACGGAAAAAAAATTATCAAAATCGGTTGATAAATAACGGCGATTACTAAAATGCATTTATTTATAAAATTGAAGGAATAACAAAATTTAATTAATTAATCCTTAATTAAATGTTCAAAGTGCTGCCCGTTACTGATGAGACAATGCCATAATGTATCCACAAAAGCTTGTTGAACATTTCTGGAGTAATTATGTAAATTTCTGCACGATTTTTTTCCTTTAACACCTCAATATTTGCAGGTCTATTCAAATAAACTTTAGTTGTTAAATAGCCCTAAATAATCTAGTGGTGTTAAATCTGGTGATCTTGCTGGCCATTCAATATGTCCTCGTCTACCAATCCACCAATTAGGAAAATACTTGATCGAGGTATTCTCGAACTGGTCGCACATTTGGAGGCGCACCGTCCTGCTGTAACCAAATTTTGTCATCGGGTCTATCAGGATCTTCTGCGTTGCCGCTAAAGTAGGTAGTAGTTCATTTCGGAGAAAGTTCATGTCAAGTTCACCATTCAGTGTTCCGTGGAAAAAATGTGGTCTAATAATTCTAGAACCCACCATACCAACCCCGACATTAAGCTTTTGAGGATATTGTGTGTTCGTTTCTATCATTTAATGCAGATAGAAGGGCCCAATAATGGCAATTTTGTTTATTGACGGTACCATTCAGACAAAATGTTGCCTCATCAAAAATACTATGTTTCTAATTAAGCAAGGATTTGCATTAGAGAGTTCCATCATTCTCTCACAAAATTGCACTCGTCGATCAAAATCATCATCGGACCAAGTGAACTGTATACGGGCGAAATTTGTTTTTCCAAATAATCTGGACACTGTACTTTTTGACTCACCAACTTGTGAAGCGACTTCTGCAAGGGTTCAATGTGGATTTTCTTGCACCATTAAAATAACATCCAATTGTCGGTTTTTATTTAAGGCCAATGGACGTCCTGTCTAGATTTATCCCGTACATGTCCGAGATCGCGGAATTTGTTTTCGATTCGACTTATTGTAGATTGCGATATGGGCGGACGGTCCGGCTGCGTTTCATTGAACAAAACACGAACTTCTTCATGCGTCCGGATTCTATCTCCAAACACAATAATTATTATAATAATTAATGAGAGAAATAAATCTCTATGAGCTTCTGCACTAATGTTTTACATAATAATGATGTAAAAACTCCAGCTAACAGTTAAAACAACTACTCCCCGTACTAAAGCACCGCCAGGCATTGAATAATATAACTGTTAGCTGTCGTTACATGTCTAAAATTATATTTAGCACTATGTAACAATAATTATTATTTCAGTTTCAGTAAGTCTTATTTTGCTACTATTTCTTCAATCACGAAAAACTCTAAATTGTGTTTGACATAAACAGCGCCTACTCGAATATTGATGCCCTTCTTTGAATACATTTTGGTAAATATCACCGTTATTTATCAACCCATTTTGATAATTTTAATTTCGTTGTATTCAGAATGAAAAAAACTATTAATTGAGGTGTCGCAAGGAGTACTTTGCTATTTGAATTTTTAAAGTTGGGGTTGCCACCCCTGAGGGGCGAAAGGGTGGTTGACTGAAAAGTGTATGTCATGATAGTAATTTAAAAACAAAAATTGACGTGTAAGAGCATTTTTCTCAAATATTTTTATTTATGATTTTATAAAAACATTGTATATTCACGCGATCAATGTAGAGGTGAGGATTTGGGTTATTCGATTCAATCGTATCTATTGGATTTAAGCTGTTGTTTTTGGTTATTAAAATATATTCGATAAAAGTACCAAATAACCTCTAGAAATCTAAAGTATTTTTCTACAATTATACGATTTGTTGCTAAAACTCCTCGAATGTGAATTTAATGTACCGTTATGAAACTGTTATTATAGCTCTTTTAAAGTTCTTAGCAATTCGTTCCGAAAAAGGCAGATGCTGGCGATTGCAGGCTCATTTGTTTTTATCGTTTATTATAAACCGGTAGTTAAACGTATTAGGGCATGTGTTTGCGTCGCGAAAAATTTCGGCGAGATTTAATGGAATTATCATTCGGCTAGAAAAATAGCGAAAACATCGTAAAGCGGCGTGTTTATTCGATAAGGGTTGTGAGATGGAAGGAACTGGTACAGTCGCGCCCATAATGTCGCTAACTAATGAATTTTCCGTCGGGTTTTTTGATGGACGGGCGCAAAAGTGTACGGAATTAGCATGTAAATAGCGGCAGGGCGTTTATCAAACGATACCTTCTTTCTCTGAGCGAACTAATTACGAGCAGCCGACAATTCGAACCGGTTGGTACGGCTAAAGTGAAAGGGGGGAAGACCAGTGACACGCCGCCCCCGTACCACTCGTGCTGAGCCCCCCCGTGAATTATGCGATCCGCTGACACTTGTAACGTTAGAAAAGGTGGTCTGGGGGCGGCGGACTGGCATGCAACTCGCCCATAACGCCAACACCAGTGCCAACCACCACCACTACCACTCCAAACATCGAATATTCATGATAACTATATTAAGATAACGTGGCGCACACATACATACACACACAATAATTTACATATAATAACAGGCCGTGCCGACATTTTCTTAATCGACATTTCATTCAGGAAGGGCTACACACGCGGGGCGGTTGCGTGAAGAAGCCCTGCTTACGATTTAATCGCACGCCTTACCTTTTTTCGACAACCGAACCGCTACTCCCAAAACACCCCACCCCCTAATTACACCCCAAAATTACCCACTAATCCCCCGATATTAATATGAAAACTTCAGTTATGGAGACACCCCCATCAACGTCTAAATATTATTTTAATGGCAGTTGCGTAATAAAAATATATTATGTAATGGATTCATAATTGACCGACAATACAGCTTTTTTGCTGCAGTGTTACAATTGAACCTACTGATATGTATCTTCTTCGTTTTCTTCTGTATTCTATTCATTTATCAGTACAAATTTAGTAGTCAGTAATTTTTTATTTCTCCGATAATTTATACAGGGTTATTCACGCTATACGGCACGGAATATTGTGGCCAAAATACGTGACTTTCAAAAAGCTTCACTTTGGGGATATATGGGGGTCTATTAGGGCTACTTTTTAAAATTACTTTCATAATATGTTGTGTTTTTTTAATGAAACACCCTGTATTTTATTACATTTTTGGATCCTTCGATCAAAATAAGTGTGTGTTTTAATAAGGTTTTGATTACATAAACCTTAAGGTTTTTGAAATAATTTGAATTTTGTAAAAATGTAACCTAATTTTCATGTTTCAAATACTTAAAAAATAATTAAGTTATGCATACCAAATTTACACTGAAATGTAACAATAGATCATATTTTATTTTCCAAGTATAATAAACTTGACATCTTATGCCGGGTGTAAAAAAATTGGAATTAAACAAATGAGAACTTTAAATGGCTATAACTTCATTTATTTAAATGGAACGCTATATTTATTAATTTATCAGCAAATGCACGTTTTAATTACCTTTCAAATGGTATTTAAATCTTAAGTGTTAAGTCTTCTCGTTTTTGCAGAAAACGCCAAAATATTGTTTATTGCACCGTTTTAGTACTTTTTAAGTAAAAATTTGTATGTATCTAGTTTTCTATGGTATTTAAAAACGTCAGATAATTAATTTAGTCTGTCATTTTAGTTTAAAAAGCCTGTCTTTTGTTATAGTTGTCTTATTTTGCATTTTTGTGTTAGATCGTTAGTAATCGTTATTGTTTGAACATCGCTGTTGTATTTTGTGGTAAAAAATGAAGATTTACTCAAAATAAGGGGTTATTGGCATTATTTTTATGCTTGGAGAATGTCATCAAAATTGTTTATTGGCTTGTCGAGTTTATACTTAAAGGTTTCCCGAAAGAAATCACCCTAAGCCAGCTATTTTTGAGAGACTATTAAACCAGTTTAAAGAAATTGAAAGTGTCAGTTATAAAAACCTCAGTATAAGAAAATCTGTATAAATTTTCATTTTTTACAATGACATACAAACAATAACGATTACTAACGATCTAACACAAAAACGCAAAATAACACAACTATAACAAAAGACATCCTTTTTAAACTAAAGTAACAGACTAAATTAATTATCTGACGTTTTTAAATACGATAGAAAACTAGATACATTAAAATTTTTACTTTAAAAGTATTAAAACGGTGCAATAAACAATATTTTGGCGTTTTCTGTAAAAACGAGAAGACTTAACACTTAAGATTTAAATACCATTCGATAGGTAATTAAAACGTGCATTTGCTGATAAATTAATAAATATAGCGTTCCATTTAAATAAATGAAGTTATAGTCATTTAAAGTTCTCATTTGTTTAATTCCAATTTTTTTACACCCGGCATAAGATGTCAAGTTTATTATACTTGGAAAATAAAATATGATCTATTGTTACACTTCAGTGTAAATTTGGTATGCATAACTTACTTATTTTTTAAGTATTTGATATATGAAAATTAGGTTACATTTTTACAAAATTCAAATTAATTCAAAAACCTTAAGGTTTATGTAATAGAAACCTTATTAAAACACATACTTATTTTTATAGACGGATCCAAAAATTCAATAAAATGCAGGGTGTTTCATTAAAAAAAACACAACTTTGATACTTTTAGGGTTTTTGGGACACCTTGTATATTATGAAAATAATTTTAAAAAGTAGCCCTAATAGACCCCCATATATCCCCAAAGTGAAACTTTTTGAAAGTCACGTATTTTAGCCACAATATTCCGTGCCGTATAGCGTGAATAACCCTGTATATCTACCATTCCTAATAATTATCGCATGATATAATATTTTACTGTATTTCTAGGATGTTTGTTCTCTTGTAAAAAAATATTATTGCTACACCTTTATGTCATGACGGATAACTTATCCAATCGAAATTTACTATTTTATTAAACCCTATTAAGTAGTACATGTTTTTTATAAGAACCTAATATGAATAAACAATATTATTGTTATTGTATTGTAACTTCTATATCTCTAAGTATAAAGTTAAGACCGTTTTCCGCTAGTTAGCCATACATCACTATGTATATGGTACATCGCATCGTGTCTTACTTACGGCGATTTAAAAGTGATAATACGCTTCAAAAAAGTTCTTTGGTAGTTTTGTATTTGGTCAAGCCAGTTATATAGCACAGTTTTACAAAATGTAGGTAAAAGCGAGGACTGAAAATTAGTTAGAAAATCATTTGCATAAGGCCTGGCTCAATGAGAAGCTCGATGTTTAGGTGCCACGCGAATTACTATAGAAAAACCTTCTGGACTGAATAGATATCTGCGATTCGTTTCGTTTCTAAAACGTAATAAAGTTAAATTAGAAGGTTAATTAAACACTGGGTTTTGTTTCACTATTTGAGTGAAACAAAACCAAGTGTTTTACCTTCTAATTAACATAAAACTGTTTCACCACGGGTTAAGTGAGAATTTAATTCATCGTGTAATAAAGTTAATCTATTTTTGAAGAGAATAATGATTGCTGATAAAAAATTAGTCACATATGAGAACAATAGTCGAAAATGATCGTGGTTTATACGCAGTGAACCGGCCCAAACGATGACTTAGCGGCCCACTTGAACCAAATACTCAAATCGGACGTCTGCTATTAATAACTAACCAGACTGAAGCAGATGATCAACCAAATGCGACCAGAATTGGCCAATAGAAAGAATTTCTATTCCTTCAAGCGCAAGAAGCATCAAGAGCTTAGACGAGAGATCGCACCCCGTATAGCACAGATTAGATCCCATTTTCTAGCGTTTGTAAAATTTCTCAAAAGAGGTTAGTAAAAATATGCTGGCGAAGTTTTTTTTTAACAATAAGGGCGAGGACTTCTTTAGAGGCAGAATTATAATTTGTCCTCAAAATAAACAAAGGTTATAAAAAATCGGATAATCTTAACTATGTTGATTGCACAATCAAAATAAAACAAAATCTCAGAAGTTTGATTTAATCTAATAATGTATATTCGAATAAAATTTATAAGAAATATGCTAAATGTGCACTAATAAGACTTCTTATTATTCGAATCATTTAATTCTTAGATATATGGGTTAAGTTTGGGTTATCCTAGAATAAAAATATATCTTTTTGCAATAAATTCAAAACTGATTTTTTAGCTCTATAGATTTAACCAATACTTAAATACAGTTCTATTTTAGGAATATACCAATAATCAAAAGAAGTTAGAGTGATTTTCTAAAACAGGCTGGAGACCACTTAAGTTAGCTATGGCTATTTGTATTTAGCCTAATACGTAATAAGATTATATTAAGTATTTTTACAACGATTTCAAAAAGCTTTAACGAATTCAATTAAATATATTAAAAACCGTTAAAATGATAATACATGTAAAGACAAAATGAATCTAAAAATTTCAATAACAGATAGGTAATAGCAACTCATCCCAACTACATTAACTTGTGAGAGAAAGAGTCTTAAAAGAAAAATACTTCAATATTCTATCATTTATTTTCAGGCCACCTAGACCTGTTTATGTATTATAACTTGTGTATAAAGTATAAAGCAGACAGCTATAAATTCGTTTGCTTTACATGAACAAGTTAATAGTGAAAGCCATTACTTTGTGATACATCTGGTTGCATGTATATTAAGCACCAAATATTATACTGATTTTGACTTCAAATTAGTCTTACAAGAAATTATTTGTTGCCATCTATAAGGCTTGAATTGAATCACTAACTTCAAGAAATGCCCTAACATAATATATAGCATAAGCATAACCATTTATGATACAGGTTATAGATAATGCGAATATCTGCTATACTGTGAATATCGTCTCTATAAAAAAAATTATTAAGATTTTGGGGGATTTTAACTGCCAACACTTGAATTCGTTAGACAGCACAAGTACAAAAAGAGAGCTTAAATAATATGCTACCTAGCAGAATTCCCCTCGTAGCTTGTTTGAGAAACTCATTATAAATTTCTTATATTAGATATTGTACTCCTAAGGATAACAATGTGCCGTAATTCTTCTGGTGCTCTGAAATCTAATAGAAGATATTTTCACTTAAACTAGTATTATTGCAATTCTGACGTTTTCCTGCAATTTCATTCCAAATTGATCCTTCTATATTTTTCTAATTACATGTATTACAATTATTACAATAATCTAGGCATGTTCTGTTAGATAAAGTATCTGCGTTTCTGTTAATCTTCATCAATATTATGTCTTCTACTGCTTTCTTATTGAAATTATTATTAATTCTTCATGTTTGAATGACATTTCCTGTTTTTTACTTATACGTATCAATAGCTAATACATTTTTTTTTCATTCGGTAACAGTAACTTCTGTGTTTTTTCAGTTATTAACATAGCAACTCCATTTGACAAACCAAAGATATGGCTTAGCAAGGTTAAAAAATATTGCAATATATCGTTGGTATTAGGTGAATAAATCAAAAAAACTTCATAGCTGTAAAAAATTCTTCTGAACCGGCTATTCTTCTACCATTGAAATGTTATAAATATCTACTGCAGTAAAATCATTTAAAAGAATATATTCTTAGAGATTGTATTTTATTTCTTGTATGTGTTTATTATTAACTAGTTAGAAGTAGATATTAATTTTTCGAATTCCTGTTTTTTTGTTCCATTATCTGTTATATTCTCATATAATATTTATAAGGCAAATTAATAATATCCTAATAATATAATAATATACACTGTAATAGTTGGTATTAATCATTTTAACAAGTATGCTCAGTTAATTTGGTTGATTGAGTTACTTGAAGATAATAATAACTTTGATTAAAACACTTAGAACCTTCCTTCAATATTTTATTTTTATCCAGATGCACATTTCGGACACAAAGTGTCCATTATCAATGGTTTGTATCAAACCATTGTGCATCTGGATAAAAATAAAATATTGAAGAAAGGTTCTAAGTGTTTTAATCAAATGCTCAGTTAACTTTAGCATGATCATTATAAGGGGTAGGTCCAATGATCATAATGCACTTTTAATCAAATACCAATACAAATTTTGATTATAATGGGCAATTGTTGATTCGAAATCGAAGTTTGTTTTCACTTAGTCTTTGGGCGTGTATATCGCTCTTTCATACACAGTGTTGATGATAATAAGGTGCCCATTAAAGTGTCCATATTTTGGAGTATCTGTCTGGATTATTCTTAAGGCGTCTAATGCAGCTTTCCTTTTCACGTGAGGTTTAGCATGGCCTCCATTGCTCCAGTAGGACACGTGCTCATAGCCAACATACCAATCGTTGAACCTTGTTGAGCTTTGTTTGACTTGTGATCTCCGTTGTCTTTATCCACTAGACCACTGAACCATAGGTTATTATTGGTCTTATCGCCGTTCTGAAAAGCCAATATATTATCTTGGAGTGTAAACCCCAACTTCTGCCAAATAATTTGCGACAGAACAATATTGCCCTTATTGCTTTTGCGGTGGTGTTGTCTACATGGGTTTTCCAGGTAAGTTTCTGATCAAAAGTATGGCCCAGATATTTATCTGTGTTGAAAAACTAAATTAGTGTCCCATTTATTGTTGGTGGCTGAAGGCTTAACTTAATTCGCCTTGTAATTGGAACAATCACAGTCTTGTTGGGGTTGATGGTGAGCCCCTTGTGTAGGTACCATGTACTTACTTTTCGAAGGTCTGTCTGCATGCGGTTAGACACCGTACCTTCATTCTTTCCCCTTACTATGATCACGTTTCGTCAGCGTATGACGATGTCGTCATAGGACCCCGCCTTGTGGGGGTTTACTGCGAACACAGTTGCCGCCTCATCACCAATTGACAGTTTGATCCTGCGAACTTTGAGTATAGCTTGGATCCATGTGGATGTGGAGATATCAATTCCTTTTGCCCTAGTGACCGTATCTATGAGTTTGTAGGAGGTGTTGTCAAATGCACATTCGATGTCCAAGAATGCACATAGAGCCACTTCTTTGTTTGCGATGCTCTTCTCTATTACACCTGTTAGTGTGTGAAGGGCATTTGTAATTGATTTGCCTGCTTGATAGGCATACTGGTGTTTGTAATAGGAAACGCACTGGAGCGCGATTCCCTTAATATTTCTGTTAATGATTTTCTCCATTGATTGTAGGAGAAAGGAGGTTAGGCTTATAGCGCGATATGACTTAGGCTCGTCAGTTTAGAGTTTGCCAGCCTTTGAAATAAACACCACCACCACTTCCCTCCATTGCTTGGGAATATACCCAAGAAAGTAGCTAGCTCTGAATATTTGGGTGAGACGCGGTAGTAAACCCTCCCCTCCATTTTGCAGGAGATATCATCTGCATCATCAGTTCAGTCCCTTCAGATTTAGGTGCTGAGGAGGCTGACTTCTTTCCCGGGTGGGGCTGTTTTATCCGTCCCTGTGGTCCTTTTCAGTCTTAGTTAGATATGACAAAATTGTAACTCACCCTATACCTATCCACTGATAGGGCGAGTTTAACTATGGGATCATTGAATGTGCTCCTTTGCGCCCTCCAGTGAGTGGCTTTGAGGTTATTTTGGGCCTCCAAGAGCTGCAGTATCCTTTCATTGGGATACTCAGCACTAGATGGGAAGTAGCCAATTACTACCTCAATATGCCACAAATCTTTTTCCTCCACATACTTCAGCTCTGCTCCTTCCCATGGTTTTAATGTTGGTACTGTGAAGCCACTCTGCTGTGTTGTTAGAGCTCAGGAATTTTGGATAAGTGTCCGTTTCTTTTAGCCTTAGGCGCTGTAACCTCACACTGCTTACGGCTAGGGTTAATTCAGTGGTGCGGGGTTCGTGGGTTCGTACTAATATATAATATTTTATTCAGCCTTTAACCTGGGCGCCAGCCACCGAAGTGACAGAATTTGGGAAAACGTGTCAATATTAAGGTAGTAACAAAAAATCACGAATATTCAAATTAACACTATATATTAACAATAAGCAATTAACGTAAACGTGCAATTATATTATATAAACAATTATAAAAAAGAATGAATTACGGGTTAAATATGCAATAAGGAAAATGGAATTTGAATAAACAATTTAATCTGTAGCCACTAAATTGCAAAAACTAATGAATGAAACGGTATCCTCAATAACAGGGTTCGTAGGACGGCTGTATTGGCTCGTTCGCAAACCGTAGTAATCTCACCAATTCTGTATCCTGTCTCGTGATAGGGTGCTGTGGTTTAGCGGGTGTTAGCATGCCAGGCCCGGGGTTAAGCAGTTCAAGCAGGGGGTGCAGTGGTGGTGGTTATGGTACGTGCTACTCGTCCCTGACTGGTGGATTTTGGCTGACCTTCTACTACTTAGCTTCCCTATACCTTGGCTGGAGAAGGATACTGGAGCCGATTTCAGCGAACCTACGGATTCCAAGCAGCAGCAATCATATGTTCAATAATGAGGCCCTAAGTGGCTATGCAATTACTAACAATAAAAAAGACTCTACGCAAGCGCAAGGATTAACGGGAATTAATTAATTAAATTGATAGCGATGGTCCTCCTGATCAAAGGTATCAATTTGAAAGTAGGGCTCCTTCGTCCCTACGAGTTAGTTAATAACAATAAATGATGAATGTAATTTCATATAATGAATAGTAATATGTGAAATCAAAAGGCTAAGTAATTAATTATGAAATTGGTACTAAATTAATGTAATGATCATGAACATGAAAAGAAACCAAAAAAAGAGTACGACACATGGCTCTACGGTAAACGACAGTGACGTGACAAGCACGAGGAAATCTCAAAAACTCTACACAGGACTAACCCGCGGTACAGAAGCGCGTTTCGTAAGAAAGGAATATTAATTTATGCACGAACAACGTGGTTCTGCACGCGCGTAATACAAAAAAAACATCACCAACAATTACAAATTTGGCGAAGCAGTTGTGTGTGTGCCTGCATAAGTAATTATTATTTAAATAATGTTAAATGTTACCTGAAGCCGTAACTCAGTTCATCTAATTCGCCTCAATAACTCAAGAACAATCGCAATTCAAATTCATTATCCTAATATCGCTCGGTACTTACCGGACACACACAACCGTCCACGCCGGAGGCTCGACACCAAGAGGCCGAAAATTTCGCCCGTTCTTCGCGCTTCGTCTCCGCATCTCGAATTTCGGCCCGCAAAAATAAACCATAGGCGTAGCAACGGTACGGCCAAATTACAAACAATTAACGAAAAATATGTACTTTGCCATTTAAAAAGTGACCTTTACACACCCCCTTTTCCTCCCCAAAAAAAAAATATGCAATATTTTTTTTTTCGCGAATTTATCACCGTCGGTACAACTTCGACAACTATTAGACATCTCCTACAGGAGGAGTGTGCTTTTTAAGATGTTTGACGTGCCAATTTCCTACATCAACACCATTTAAATCCGAAAGGCGGTACACTAGCAAAGAAACTACCTTCGACACCCTACATAGCACATATTTCGGAGTAAGCTTTGCTGAAAATTTATCAGCTGCCGAGGACAGTACATGATTTTTCTTCCACACTAATTCACCTAACTCATAACGATCAGCTGGTCGCTTACGCAAATTATAAGACCTACAGTTTTTCTCGTAAGCCTTAGATAACGCTTTGCGCACATCCTGGTACAACGCCGGTAGCTTCTCAAGCTCCTTGGCATACCACTCGCGATCAGTTGGCGAAAGTGCATAGGAAGCATCCACTTCCCCATAAAACGAACCTTGGAGAGGTATATGTCGACCGAAATTTAAGAATGAGGGGGCGTAACCTGTAACTTCATACTCAAAGCCTCTCTTCCCCGATTCCAGCTACATCATCGCCAATTCTTACTGAAAAAGCTTATGCATCGAACTTGAGCAGAAAGGTAAACCTCAATCCATTAAAAGAACAACGACAAACAAAACAAATACTAGAGACCTTCAAAAACAAGAGACATCAACAAACCGAAATCGTCAGCAGCACTACCCGGATACTGATCCTAAGAGACAATTGGTTAGGTTAGGTTGGTGTGGCAGCACCACGAAGAGGTGCACACTTAGGCCTAGATAGGCCCGTTGTGATACCAATTTCCCTTTCCTGAGTTCTATGGGAACCATTTGGAGCCATTTATGAATCTGGCTATGCTTCTGGCATCGGTTGTCTCGATGTCAGAGAGCTCATTCATAAAGGAACGGCCTAGGGAGGAATCTCTTATTCCGGCCAGCGCGGGACATTGACAGAGGTAGTGGAGTACGTTTTCCTCCTCCTCTTCGTCGAGGCACCCTCTACAAAAGTCGTTGTGGGCTATTCCTAACCTTTCTGCGTGTTTGCCAATGGGACAGTGTCCCGTGATGACTCCCACTGTTAGCGCAATGTCATGTCTCTTTAATGAGATGATGCCATCGCTTCTTTTGCTGTTGCAGCGTGGCCAAATCTGCCTTGCTGTGCTACAGCTGCTCTCATTCATCCACCTTTTGTTTGTTAGGTTTAGGATAATATTGCTTAGGATTTCCTTGCTAGTCGCTAAGGGAATTCCTGGGTGATGGTTTATTGAGGACGAGTGAAGCTTCGTTCCATTCTTAGCCAGCTCATCCGCTGTGTCATTGCCCGGGTTGTTGCTGTGGCTAGGCACCCAGATGAGTTGAGCGTTTGTCTGTGTTGCCAGTTCATTTAGTGATTTCCGGCAATCAGATACCACTTTTGAGGTGCTACTCACACCTGTTAGAGCCCTGATTGCCGCTTGGCTATCAGTGTAAATGTGGACCCGGTTTGCGTTTGTCCTATTGATCCTTGGCCATTCTACTGCAGTATTTATGGCGATTACTTCTGCCTGTAGTACACTACAGTAGTCTGGTAGTCTGAAGGATAGTCGGATCTTCAGGTCTTCGGAGAAGACTGTTCCCCCAACTTTTGTGTCCTGCTTAGAACCGTCCGTGAAGACGTGTAGTGTCCCTGCTTCATTTTCTTTGTCCACCGCCCAGTCCTCCTTGGTAGGGATCTGGGAGGAGAACTTGTTATGAAATGCAGGGATCGGTAGACAGCGGTCAATATTCTTAGGGACACCGGGGAATTCTTTGAGAATTCTTGTGTGTCCCCGCGTATTAGTTGTGAGTCGGCAGATTGAGTTCAGTCTTAATGCTGTTGTTAGCGCAATCTGCTTGCCGAGGAGATCCACAGGGGTCAGATTGAGGATTGTTTCCAGTGCTTTCGTGGGACATGTCCTAATAGCTCCTGTAATCATCAGGGTTGCCAACCTTTGGACCTTCCCAAATGCTTGCTGGTGAACCTTTTTGTCCAAAGCAGTCCACCATATGAATACGCCGTAGTAGAGTATTGGCCTTACTACTGCCTTGTAGAGCAAGTAGGTGATGTTGGGTTTCATGCCCCATTTTTTGCCTACCGTCTTTTTGCAAGAGTACAGCGCCACGGTGGCTTTCCGTACTCTTTCCTGGATATTAGGTTTCCAACTGAGCTTTCGGTCCAGTATGATACCTAAATACTTAGCCTGTTCTTTTATCTCCAATTCTACTCCCATTAAGATGGGGGGTGAGAATTTGGGGATTTTGTGTTTCTTAGTAAAAAGAACTAGCTCAGTTTTTTGTGGGTTTACGCCTAGGCCGCATCGTTCACACCACTGAGTTAGTATTAGTAATGCCCGTTGTGTGAGCTGGGACATTACATTGAGATGTTTCCCTGAGATGGCTAGGGCCACATCATCTGCGTAGGCTACTACCCTACATCCGGAGTTGCGTAGATCTAAGAGAAGGTCGTTTAACGCAAGGTTCCAGAGTAGGGGAGAAAGGACCCCGCCCTGTGGCGTGCCCCTGTTCGCCTGCCTACTTATACGGGAGTTCCCTAGTTTGGAACGGATGTTTCTTCCTCGGAGCAACTTGCCTATGAGGTCGACAACTGTTGCCTCAATTCCAGTTGCGTTTAAGGCGGACTCAATGGCTTCAGGGTACACATTGTTGAACGCTCCCTCGATGTCGAGGAAGGTCACCAGCGTGTACTCCTTGTGGCCCATTGTTCCTTCTATTTGACTAACCAGGGAGTGCAGAGCTGTTTCCACGGACTTCCCTTTGGTGTACGCATGTTGCGAGGTTGACAACAACTGGGGGTTTATGCTCCCTTTTATGTAGATGTCAAGTAACCTCTCTAGTGTTTTGAGTAAAAATGAGGACAAGCTTATGGGCCTGTAGTCCTTTGGTCTTGTATGGGATATCTTCCCGCTTTTGGGAATGAAAGTTAGTTCCACCTCTTGATGGGAGACCAGCAACTCCACACGGGTAAGAGACAATTACGGGAGAATTATTTGGGAGCATTGTTAGTAAACTCACTAAACAACCAAAAATCAAATCAATCTATAAACCCGATGCTGATTTTTATGGTGTAATAGAACATATTAAGGAACTGACTAGTGATTTTACCCAAATGGAACATGTTCTCATTATGACCGGCACAGTTGACGCAATTAAAGGTCGCTACTTAGATTTAAGGAAAGTAGACCAATCTTAAATAATTTCATAAACTCAATTAATACCCAATTAGCTAAGTATGCAAACGGGGTTAATACATTAAAACTAAGGTAATCGCAAGTACCTCCTTTTACATAAACAATAGATTAAAGTTTTCAATGAAGTTTCAAGAATATCCTACGGCAACTCAATACAAATAAATCTGGCGCTCTCAATAATAAC
Source organism: Ontholestes murinus (assembly GCA_963969525.1). NCBI lineage: Eukaryota > Metazoa > Arthropoda > Insecta > Coleoptera > Staphylinidae > Ontholestes > Ontholestes murinus. The sequence goes on from CAXAKX010000903.1 coordinate 17,810, forward strand.
AGAAGCATCCTTCTACCTCTAAAAATCTAAGTTATAATACCGCTCCCAGTGAAAAAACTGAACTAAAACTTAATCACTATGAAATAAAAAAGACGAAATTAATATTATTATTAATGAAAAATTTCTGAAAATGTATGTTCTCTGTATGTGTGCATTGGCTAGCAGAGAAAGAATTAAGGACAACTGCACTCACAAATTTTCATGTAGCATCCTATTTCTCTCGAAAAATATCTTCTGGTGGAGGAGTTTTAATGATCCGATATACCACCTTAAATTTAGAAAGTTACACCAAGGAGAAGGATTATGGGATTATCGGATTTGAAACTAATAATAATTCCTAATTATGGTTTAAGGTTTTTAGTTAACTTCACGTCTCGCCTAAACAATTGCATCGATAATATAGGTACCAATTGCCTATAGAAACAGGAATATCGGATCACAGGGGAATCTTATTTAATATAGTATAGTTAGAGATATTGTAGGTAGCCTACGCTATTATATTACTTTTGACGAAATTACTAAACTTCATTATCATCAGGAACAATATTTTCCTAGAGGTTCTGAAATCGACTGTAGTAATCCCTATTCATAAATAAGTTGAAGGTGATGACCCTAATAAGTTTAGTCACATCTCCTTACTTCCGGGTTTTGCAAAAATTCTAGAAGAAATCCTCCAAATACAAATAATTGCATACTTTTAGGACACGGGGCTACTATTTAACAATTTGTATTCATAAAGGGTCATTCCACCACAGACGCTGTCTTATAATTTATAAAGTTAATCATAGACTGTTTTGAAAAGGAATTAGTCCCAGTGTCTAGCTTCCTTGGCCTATCAAAAAACATCTGTGGGCTACAACTCAGAGTCATCAGAATTATGTTGGGTTATGGATACACCGAGGACTGTCGCCAGGCTTTCAAGGATATGCGATTATTAACCTTGCCGTGCCTCTACATCCAGAACTATCTAATATATATATAAAAAACCATTTTCCCTTTTATCGAAATACCTCTGATATTCACACTTACAACACGAGGCATAAATTGTATATCTATCCAAAATGCACCAGACTCAGCAAATCTCAGACAAAGATCAAACAAAACTATAGAAATGTAGTCAAGATATTAAATAAATAGGTATTAACAATAGATTTACAGTCTTAAATTATACCACATTTTACACAAAAAAACTGTTGTTTATAAATTATTTATTTTTTTATTCTCCGCCATTATTTGTTTTATAGTAGAATAAAAAAATATTTTTCGTGAAAACATAGGAGTGTGCGAAAATATTGTTTAAATAAAAAGTATTCAGCATTTACCACATTTATCGTTTGCTTCTCAGCTAAATCATTACTTATGTCTTACAATTTTACTAAAAATTACCTTCAAATTTTGTATGAATAAATAATTTCTTTAATCCATTAAAGTAAGAACATAAATCTTAATGAACTAAATCAGAAATTTGATTTATACAATACTAAATCATATATTCTCGAAGTGTGATCCTAAGCATGTATATAATAACTCCAACTGCCCAAAATACCCTCCATTTTTCACTGGAAAAAAAAAGTTTAAGAAGTATAAACAAGGTGATAAAAAATCAAATACATTGATAATTATTATCATATTATTTCGATTGTAACAGTATATATTTCATTAACCTAAAAAGTAAATTGTATAGATAATAAACCCTAAAGATATTATAGATATATTTTATGTATTGCTGCATAATTTTAACATATTTTTAAAGACTTACGTATCTACTTTGGTTTACACTGTCATATTTGTATGACCTCTATAGGCCAATCTAAACGAAATTTTAACACAAGGCTAAATGAAAATAGTAGCGCATATAATAACAAAGCAACAAAATCAATGTATATTCTTCACCTGAAGAAGCCACGGTGTGGCGCCACAATTGTAGTGAGTGTACAAAAATTTGAACACTTATTATTAATTAATATATTAGTACTTTAACAATAAGAAGCTAAATTTATCAGTTCATGACTGCTGTTTTAGTGATCAAAATAAATACAAGTTATTCGTTTTATTTGGATTTAATGGTATATACGATAGATACATCTTAAAAATTATGATTTTTAAATTTATCAGAGAAAACTAATTCACTTTATATAATTAAATGTATTTTTTACTCGTTTATCAGGAGATGAATTATTTTGGAGAATGCACGTCCGTCTGTCCATCATGGCACGCGATAAGGAGCGCCTTCTAATTAAGACCAACGTAATAAAAACGGAACGGAAACTGACGTCTTCGTCACGGGCGTCGCCTTCCGCCATTAATACACGCCGCCAGCAGACGACGATATTTTAATTACTTTTCGTTATCAGGTCTTGAAACCCCAAAAACCACCACAGGCATACTTCCGTGAAAGAAATGTTCAATTCATACACCTACCGACATCTAACGGAGGCGCGTTGCACTAACTAAGAATAGGAAGGATTCTATTTCAGGCAAACATTTACTATAGTTTATTTTAAAATCCATTGAGAACTGACTAAGTAATCCCAATGCTATGACATTATAATTTTAAAATTATTATTATTAATAAAACATAATTATTTGTATCGATGACCTAAAATTTTATATCAACAGGTGCAGGCGTCAAGGTGTGTTTGCTGTTTTTAATCATTGTATACAACAACGCTAAAAATTATTTTAATCTACAGAGGTTGTTCATAGAATATGAAATATTTGTATTATTACAAAATAAAGGTACCATAGGGAATATAATTTGTTAGGGAAGTTAAATATAATTAAATTCATAATAGTTATTGATATACTAATATCATAATATTTTTGACGGAATATATCGTATTATTGAAAGTTTCTGTACATAATTTTATGAAATACCAGACATACATGTAATACAAAATTATTAAGCAAAGTTTGACAAAACATTTTCCTTTCTGTGAAACTAAGGTTGTCAATTATTCTTTTTAAAACATTTTAATTATGTTTCCACCTGAAGAATTAAAAAAAATTCACTTGTTGTTTGCGTTATACCAAACTACTACAAATAGATTTTTAAATTGCAAATAAAATATGCGATATAACAAATTATATTTTTATTTCATTTATAAAATAAAATTACTTAGATTAATTAAAATTACGATTTTTTTCATACGAATTATCAAAAACAAAACATAAATTGTATAGTAAATTGTATTTAAACTATTTAAACGAATATTCTTCCAAGAATCTTTCTACAATAAATCAAGATTCAATCAAAATTTAATGGTATGATAACAACTTAAATAAATGTTAAAATATTATGGCATCCCTTTTATAAATCTGTCTACTGATATTAAAGTGTACACTTTAGCAGATGTTAAAGTCTTAAGTAATTCTAGTCTCCCCAAAATCGAGTCAACAGACATAAAATGATTATTACTGTAAATATATAGCCCTTTTTTATCACTTCACAAGAACGATTATTCATTTTTTTTACCAATATCTAAACTTATACTTGAGAGAAACTAAAGGCTTATGCCTAATAAGGCCACAGTTGAACCATTGTATGCCAAAAAAGCAACGTTTTGTTATGCAAAATATGAATGAATTTTCTTCCTGTTGCAACTAAGTAAGTTTTAATTTATATCAATAATTTTAACTATTAAGTTTTGCAACAGGTATATCTTAAAAAATAAAGAGTATACAGTTTTTATATGGTTATAAAGTGTTCTACAAATTATGCTACTATATTATTCAGTTAAAATGCAATTTTCTAAATAGCCTGACTTTGCAATAAAATTCAACAGACATTAATAAATGAGAAAAAGTATTTTTATTATTTTTGGACTTCTAGGGTTTATACATTTTAAGTAGTTATAAAATATTTTATTTAATATAAAAAAAGTAATGAATCACCGCTTTGTAATTTTTTTATTTGAAACACATTAAATTATTGCTTTGATATTTATTTTATGAATGATCTAAGTCTATATTTTAACAATGAACTGCTTCAGAATAAATATATACGTCTAATACATTAAAGTAAGTATAAAAGTATTTTATTATATATTAACAAAAAAAGACATGAATTATATAATTGTAAAATTTCTGTTTAAAACATATTAAAATATTGTATAATGCTTCGGATTAGAAGCTATTAGATATACGTCACATCAAAATAATACGTAAAATTTGAGTAATAAATAATTAACAAACTGAAGTATGCGGTAAAAATATTACAAATAAGAAAGAGATTATTTAAATTCTTTAAATAGCG
>CAXAKX010000904.1:0-16397 GCA_963969525.1 Ontholestes murinus
GTAGTTGTTTTAACTGTTAGCTGGAGTTTTTACATTATTATGTAAAACATTAGTGCAGTAATGCTCATAGAGATTTATTACTCTCAATATTAATTATTATCATCAACACTGCACTAGAAATTTTAATATTTCATTTGTATATTTAAAAGCCGAGAGCGGGCCTTTTTTTTTTTTTTTTTTTTTTTTTGTCCGTGGTGATATCGTTTTTTAAACGCGCCTCGAAAATCGAAGATCGGCAATGTTTCAATTCCAACTGGAATTGATTCATTCTCGTGGCGGCCTTCCAACAGGAAGGACGCACGTAATTACGACATAGCTGCACTGATGAGCTGTGATACAGCGAAACACGTGTCTGCAGATTGTCTTACATAACACTTTTCGAGACGCGGTTAAGAAACGATAACACCACAAAATTGTTACATAGTGCTAAATATTATTTTAGACATGTAACGACAGCTAACAGTTATATCATTCAATGCCTGGCGGTGCTTTAGTACGGGGAGTAGTTGTTTTAACTGTTAGCTGGAGTTTTTACATTATTATGTAAAACATTAGTGCAGTAATGCTCATAGAGATTTATTACTCTCAATATTAATTATTAAATTTTGAAGTGTTGTTTGCGATATTTCTCCTGTCATATTATACTTAATTGCTTTTTCTTTGAGAAAATCTTCACTATTCTTTTTTAAGAAATTTATATTATTTTTTCCTTATACGAACTATTTCAGGTAAATTTTTAATTGTGATTTGTTTTTGTAAAAAAGTTACTTCTTTTTAGAAATCTGTCAACTCTTTATTAGCGAAACTCTTTTAAATATTTTTGCTAATATTTGATAAACTATTTGTAGGCAATTATTTCTATGCCTATTTTTGTCTTAGAAACTATCAATGGTTTTTAAATATCAACTGTTAGTTAATATATTTTCAATTGTATTTGATAAATTTTCAGCTATTTGTAACCATGTACTAGAAAATTGGAAACTTTTTTTATTGTACATTTTCAGATGTTTTTTCTTCTCTCTTTTTGTAACAGATTTTCAATTATTTTTTATTTGAAATTGTCTTAAACAATTTTTTGTCATGTACTTTTAAACATTGTTTTAGATGTATTTAACCGTTTTCTTGTCAATTTTTTAAATTATTTTAGGGAATTTTTCAATTCAAGGAATTTACATTGATTTTTTTAAATTTTAATAATTTTACCAAAGTCCAACTGTTTTAAGCTAATTTTAAACTGCTTATGCTGGAACGTTAAATTGTTTTTTTCTTTGGTAAAAAACCAAAGATCTAGATCTTTAGATTTGGAGAATATTTTTACAAAATGTTTAACTGCTTTGTAATAATTTTTTAATTGTGTTTCCTGTTTGTTATATTCACTAACTTCAAAAAAGTTACATCTTTTAGAAAACATTCAATTTAAGTAAACTTATGTACCGTTTTTTTTAAATAAAATTAACATTGTTTTAAGAGAATTAAAGTATGTTTTAATGTTCAATTCAATTATTCAATTGTTTTAGGCATAGTTTTAATTTATTTTAAATAATGTTTTTCTCTCTCATTTTAAATAATAATAATAATAATTGTTTATTAATGGATACTCCTTTAACAAATACAAGAAAACATGAAATTGACATACAGTAAAACTAAAAGAAAAATATTAAAAGATGAAACAAAGAATCAATAAGATAGTTCACACATTAAAATAGTTTAAATTAAAACAAGACATATTAAAGAATATTAATTATTATTAAAAAAGTATAATGTTTTTTCCTTGCAATTTTTTAATTAGTTTATTTCTAATTTTTCAATTTTATTTTTTTATTAATTTGAACTAGTTTCTTAGTAAATTTTAAGTTTATTTTAGAAAGTTCATTTGTTTTTTTTTAATTAAAAAAATATTATTACGGTATTTTTAGTTGTATAATCAATGTTTTGTGAAATCCAAACAAGTTAGAAAATTAGTTTTTTAGAAAGGTTTTAATACAATTGTTTCTTTTTTGCAAAAGACCAACAGTCTTTAAGTAAATGTTAATTTGTATTTTTAGAACGTTTTCAACTGTTTTGTAATACATTTTTAATTGTGGTTTTGCTAAAATTTGCAATTTTTCATAAAATTGAGGAAAAAATAGCCTTTTTGTATAAACCTAATAGTTTTTGAGAGAAAATAGGGGGAAAGTTCTATGATGGCCACTTTTTTGTAATTCAACTAACTCCTTATTGAAAATTGTGTGTTTTGGATATTATTTTGTAAAATCCCATCTATTTGCAAGTAATTTTTCAACTGTTTTTTCAAAGTAAATTTCAAATGTTTCATTCTTTTTTTAATATAGGAAAAAATATGACTTCCACATTTCCAAGGTTTGAATTTAATTTAATTTTAATTTAAGGATTATCTTTCTAAAAATAAGTCGAGTTTTTTACTTTAAGTGATATTATTATGTGTATTTTATTTTATTTATTTAATCATTTGCCCTTCTACCTTTTGGTGTAGGACGTTACATACATTTACTTTTCTATTTATTATCCTTCTTTCCATTAATTTAGTTTGTATAGTAGTATTCCCTCAATTTCTTTCTATCCTTTGTTAATTGCTTTAGTTCGTGTATTTTATTCAATTTAAAAAAAGTAAAAATATAAACGATTTATTTTACAAACCCGCATTTCAAAGATCACCCTATTTATCGAGGATTTCAATTTATTTTCATATTATATATAACTATACAAAATTATTCATTCACAGCCTGAGAATAATCCCGTTTTTCTTTGTAAACCGTCTTTCGCATTATCGGCGGAAAATTCAGGCGCTTTCATTTCCTTGAGTGTGGAAAATCGTTAAAATGGATGAGCTGGATTTGTTGAATTAAACATATTAGTTTATCGCACGTTGCGCCTTTAAGTGAGGTTCTGTGTTCTGCGTGATTTTTGCTTGATAGAACCACTTTTCTTTTCCTGCCTTTCCAGACAGTGAAAGATATATTTGACGCCAATTAATTTCCAGCAGTTTCAGTTTTCCTAGATTATCCAATATCGCAATATTGTTTAAATGTTTTTTTATTAAAAGCTATGTAAAATATTACTGATGAAGGTTTAAATAATATTATATTATTATTATTAAACAAATCAAGTGTAATTTAATTTAAACCTTCATCCGTAATAGTACAAAATGTTTCACCAAGTGATAAATGAGAAAGTCATTCAAGAAATATGTTAATATGTATACGAACATTGAAGTGTTTTGTTATTAACGATTGAAAATATGGATTTTAGAGATATATCGCCGAAATGTTAATTAAAACATTGAATATCCTATTATTTTAAATGGTAATGAAGGGGGTTGTGGTTTCATGGTAGGTTTTCAGCTAAAGAGATGAAACACTTTGTGAAGTGATCCAACAAATCTATTTTTTAATTTAATTTCTCATTATTATTAGTGTTGAAATATATCAATTGTAAAAGACCTATTTCCGTGATTTATTCTTATTTAATATGACCAAATTATTAAATGTTTACGACATAATAGGTAATTACACTTTTTAATTACTCTTGGTAATTAAACTAAACTAATTTTTGGTTATTACAATTAATTTTTGCCTGTGAAAACGTCTGTCTTTGTTCTAAATTATATATTATTAAACTGTGATTATCTCTAAGCTCTAATGAAATAATTCCAACTTACCTTAAATGAAAGATGGACAAAACTTCTCATTACAATTCTTTTCAAATGCTGACTGACCTTCCTAAGAAATAATACCAATGAATTATGCTATATTATATACTACTATACTGCTATAGAAAAGAATATAAGCAACTAACAACGATTTAAGAATTACTAAACACTAAACAGTAATATTTTATTTTTCAGAAACTTACCTCGTGCTATTTGGATAGCTCTTCCATTGGTAACTGGTGTTTATGTCTTGGCTAACTTGGCTTATTTTGTAGTCCTTTCCAAGATGGAAATTTTGAATTCACCAGCAGTTGCGGTTGTAAGTACAAACATTATAGTGCACTAAACAATCTAATTTTAAATTTATTATTATTTAAACATTTTGTTAACCTATAATAATACTGTCATCAAATCTTTAACTTATATGCTTTGTTTTCTAAATAAACAAGTTATTCATTCTTTTCTTCAGCCTACTATTTATACACATGCAATAATTATTTCTTCATATGTTTGTTAAATTTTGAAACTAACAACATCAAATTGCTTATCATCAATCAAAGCTATTTTTTGAACCCTATTTTAATTACAGACTTTTGGCAATAAGACATTTGGCATGTTCGCATTCGTCGTCCCAATATTCGTGGCCCTGTCAACATTCGGTGGTGTAAACGGTATTCTCTTTACATCATCCAGACTATTCTTTATCGGATCACAGGAGGGCCATCTGCCCGTCTTATTCTCATTTGTTAACGCTAGAAGGATGACACCAATACCTTCCCTTTTGTTTACGGTAAGTACTAGATGTATATAATTATAAACTATATAAATAAAATATGTGAAATGTGTGTGTGTGTGAAGAGAAATTGGAATGTAAGTACTCAATTACATTTAAGGCGAGACAGATTTTAATGTAAATTTCAGTTAAAATTGTTAATCTTGTAATTTTAGTCTTTGTAATCATAAATTTTTTTATTACTATTAATTAGATTGTTGATTAAAACGCTTGGTTTTGTTACACAAGTGAAACAAGTGAATTAAATACAAAAGATGTTATTAATATACAATCTCCGGTTAAGTGAGAAATTAATTCATCGCAATTTTAGTAGTGTTTTGGCTATCGACCACTTGGTCCTCCGCCATGTGTCATTTGTATATATATGTGTGTGTGTGTAAATGAGCTTTCGCAATTTTATTACATTGCATTATTATTTATTTTAGCGTTGGTTTAAATTAATATATCATATTCTTTTATTTACAGTGTGCAACTTCATTGGCGATGCTTTTAGTCAGTGACGTCTTCACTCTGATAAACTATTTCAGCCAAATCCTCTGGTTTTCTGTGGCGGCTTGCATAGGTGGGCTATTATGGCTGAGGTACAAGGAACCGGATCTGCCAAGACCAATTAGGGTGAACTTGTTCATACCAGTGATATTTATCGTATGCTGTTTATTCTTGGTATTATTCCCCATCGGCTTCCAACCCTGGAACTTTGTCGCTGGATTAATAATAACATTATCAGGTAATACATATTAACAATATAAGTGCGTAGTTGACTGTTTTACTGTAGTAATATTCGTGAACGCAGTGAAATATATTACACGAATTACTAATATTGTACAATATTTATGTTGAAAATAAGAAAAAAAGTTTTTTTTCACTAATTGTTAATAATTATAATTTCCTGTACTATTTGTTTCTTTTATTATTATTATTTATTTAGAAGAATTTCTAGAAGTTATTTGTATATTTTATATTTTTGTGTATTAATCGATCATATTATTTTCAGGCATTCCAGTATATTACCTATGCGTGCAATGGAAGGATAAGCCAGAGACTTTCACCAACTTCACAAAACGAGCGACAATCTTCTTACAGCAGGCCTTGGAACTTACCTACATTGAACCTGACCAGAAACTCTCTAATTAGGATAATATTTTATTTATATGACGATTAATTTATTTATGCGAATTGTTTTTTTTAATGCATTTAAAAGTATTCTATCTGAATAAATGTTAAGAAAAGATAAATTGAAATGAAATAAACATTTCGAAGTAAAGCAGTTGTATTTATCACCACTATTAAACGAATAATTTTAATTGCTGTAGCACTGATATATTATTAAATTACTTAATAATTATCTACCAAACAAAAATAAACATAATAATTATATTGTTTGTTAAAATGCTTGGTTTTGTTTGATAATACATAATATATTATGAAATCTAGTCTAATGTGGATATGAGTTGAAATCATAGTATTAGCAGTTAGTTAATTTACTTTACAAGGTAAATATATCTACTTGCCCAGTAGAAAATATATTTAAGCTACTACTAAGTAAAATACAAGAAATAAACAAAATTTTCTAACTTGGTTATGTCTATATCTGTTTGTTTTTTATTCTTTTGTGTAGAATATGTTGTAAGAAATACAATAATTTCTAAGGAAATATTAATTATTTTAACAAATTAATATGTTAAGACAAACCTATGTTTTCAAAAATTACAGCAAGGGTAATATCCCTTAGATTATTATACACATTTTCTATTATAATACAAATTATGATGAATAATGTTTTTGAGAGGATTTTAGGTCTAATTATATTCTGTACTGTTAGAGTTGGTTACTTTTCTCCTCCTTATCTCGCAGAAACGAGAAGGCTCATTCTTTACGATCCCTAGGACGACTGCTCCTTAACATGTACGTATGTGGGTTAAATCTTTTTAAGTACAGTGCTATATTATTTTAATTCATAGTATTGTCTTCATTATATTTTAAGAAATATATTTAAATTTTTTATATAATTGTAGATATCTTCAATGAGTAGTTTAAAATAAATCCCATAGAGGTCACTATAAATAATAACGTTAATTTGCTTTAAATTAAATTAAATAAAGACTAGTATTATACATTTAATCCAAACAAGTAATTTCCTCGTTGCATCATTCGCTCTCAAACAATAATTTTTTTATTATCCATAAACGCCCTTGGTCTGTTTACGAATTCAAAGTTCCCTCGTGTATTGAGAAAAGATGGCGGGGATGAGTGTTTGTTGTGATTAGATTTAATAAGTTTTACGGAAATCCCGATTTTTCATCAACGCGAGGAAGGACCCGTTGTGCAACCGAAAGTATTTCGTAAGTAATGACCTCCGGATTACAAATATTCAAACGTTATTTCGTGCATTATCGATCGGCACGTTCATATAATAAACACACCTTATTTTATTTTTAGCCATTGCTTTACCTGCCAAAATCAAATAACATGCAACAATTGAAATAGATGTAAACAGAGTTTCGTACGTTTTCGCATTGGTTTTATACTAGCCGTGCAGATGTTAACGGATGAAGTCAATACTGGTACGTATACAGTTGGGTTATTTAGACGTTGTATTTTTAAATTTAAATTGATTGTGTTTTGTATAAGTGTCGAATTTATAAAAATTTACGTCTTTAATTTAATGTATATTATTATTCAATCAACAGCTGAATAGTTTAATTTATTGTTATATATTTATTAAAATTGGTGACTCATAGTATATTAGAATAATGTATTATTGAGTAGTACAAATATTGTACTTAAATAATTCCATCAAAATATTGTGAACAGAATTATAATCATTATGTTTTACCCAGAGTAATCTTCACATAAATTTTCAATCAAATTTTTTTACTATAATTATTATAAAATATGGAATTGATAATATAAAACTATTTAATTTACAAATGAAATGTATGGTAATTAATTAAATATCTGATGTAAGATGTGTTTTCGTATCTGTGTGTTTGTGTTAATCTGAAAAAGTGATTCCCTTTTAATCCTTATTTTTTGTCCTTCGTTTTGTATAATTAAGTATTAGTTCAGTGACTGCGGTTTAAATATGTTTATCTAACAATAGAAAATTAGTTTATTTGTAATTTAAAATGTGTATTGAAATAAATTCAAAATAAATTTTTCATAATAATACAAGAATACAAGTTGGGGATTAAATAAGAGGTATTCTATACATCTGTACAGAATATTACTGGATGTCTGTTTTTTTTTAACCTAACATGGGAAAATTAATTATTTTAAGCAATCAGAATTATGGGTAATCGGCAAGTAATTATCTCAATGTTTGTTTTTTGGGTTTGGTGAAGAGTATATCAGTGTAATTAACACTGTTGTATCCTTTCTTCACACTTTATTATCAATAAGTGGTTATTGATAACGAGTGCCAATCACTCTATATATCTAAGCATATAACATAAAGTGTGAAAAAAGGATACAACATTGTTATTTAGAACTAATTGGTTGTAAAAATATTAATTTTTGTATTTTTTATGTATTTTGTAATTTGTTACTTTATTGTTAAAAACAATTGGTTATTAATTATTCAAGACTAATTATACAGTCATTTTATAATAAGGAAAGTAGAGCATATTTAGTTTACGATAACAAACATATTTACTAAGGAATTATTCTGCTTATCAACATAATTTTTGTTTCTGTACATTGAAGAATATTTCTTACCTATGTGTTATTATCAATAACATATTTTACTCATAACATTTAATACTACTCATGGTTAACTGATTTAAATGATATTTCATTGTAAATCAAGAAAAGTGGAAATTATTTTATACTTTTGGTTTGAACTGTGTTTAATAATTGCTGTACATTTATAGCATGTGTGTAGAAAACCTTAATTATTTAATTGAAGTTAACTTACATCGCTATTATTCATAAATTTCTTTGGTCAATCTGTCTTCATGTAGTCCTTGTAAATAATTTAATCAGCTAAGCTATTTAATTTTTAAATACGATGGATTAAATTCCCACTTAACCCATGGCGAAACTTTTTTATTGTAATTAGGAGGTTAAAACACTTAGTTTTGTTTCACTATTTTTATATTTCTCTCAAATATAAAATATAAAAATAGTGAAACAAAGTGTTGAATTAACCTTTGTGTTAAAGCGAATATTCACAATTGCCTTTATTATAAGAGCTATCAAACTTTATCAGTCCTTTATTTTCATTTTTTAACTGCTAATTTCATGTGTAGTTGACATTCATAGCAGTTAATGTTTTCCTTGTAGATTATTATATCCTTATCCACATAACTACTTCTTAATCCTTCAAATATTTTAACTTGGTTGATAGATAAGGCGTTGAGGTGTTGAAAATCGATATTCATTTGTATATTAAAGTTGTAAATAACTAAGATTTTCAAAATGTGTGTTTATTTTCACAACAATTGTAAAGTAAACTTTCATTCACCTGAAGAAGCAATAAATTTGCAGAACAATTGTAGTGAAAATAAACACACATTTTGAAAATCTTCGTTATTTACAACTTTAATATACAAATAGATATTTTAACAGCAAAAATAACTCTGTTTAATACTATCCATATTTTTTTAGGGGGTACTGAAGAGCCTATGCTGTTCAAAATAGTATCCGCACACATAAGCGAATCCGATGGCTCCGATAAGAAACACGTCGTCTACACCGTGCAGGTGCGTCACATTTCCCGTGGCCAAGACAGCTTGCCGGCGACGATCGAGCGGCGATACACGGACTTCCTCAACCTCTACACAGGAATGAGCCACGAGTTCCCCGACCTGATGTCGGGCGTAACCTTCCCGAAGAAAGCACTGCTGGGGAACTTCGACAACAATCTGATTACAGCACGCAGTAATGCTTTCGAGACCCTTCTGGCGCATATCATGAAGGAGGACAAGCTGCGCTCATCGTCGCACTTACTGAGCTTCCTGCAGGAAATCGAGTTGTTCAAGCTGAAACAATTCATTTCCAATAAACAGTATTCCTTCGCCGTTCCCATGCTGGAGAACAACTTTACGCTTTTAAATAACGTTTATATGGACAGGTCCACGCCCGTGTTACTAGCATTATGCCGGCTCCTCGGGTGCTCGTGCTTAACACCGGGATCCGCGCACGCGGAGAAATGGGCCGACCTGGCTCTCCACCGCTTCGACGGAGTCAGCGACAGTGATCTGCTCGTACTATACGTACCTTTACTCCAAACCTGCATTAAAGTCTACTGGCAACAGGGTAAGGACAAGTCCGATCTCGAAGAGAGACTGAGCGACTTGAAACGGCGAGGTTTTAATTGCGGGGGTAATATCAGTTTACTCGAGGCTGTGACCAAGGTAGAGATTAGTTTGACAGAGCGTTAATAGCTTTAAAAATTGTGAGAGCTTTTTGCTTGACATAGTCAATTAGAAACCGTATTATATGAGAAAAGTATTTTAACTATTTAACGATTTTACATTTTACAAACCAAATACATATGTACTTGAAATCCTGTAATTGTGAGGTGATTGCCAAATATTTTATTGTTTATTTCCGACGTTTTCGTGTGATATCTATGCGGTAAGGAAAAAATATGTTTGTTTTGACGTGATGATAAATATATATCTATGTTATTTTATCGAATAATTTTTGGTACAATTATTTATTTTACTTCTTCCTTATTAGACATATACATGTATGTAAATTCGATGAGGTAAAACACTTGTTATGTTCCATAATATTTTTAATTTCAGTTGTCTGACACGTGTTTTGATTGTACTTTGAAAATGATCAGGAATGATCGACACACGTGTCAGGCAACTGAAAATAAAAATGTTATGGAACTCAACAAGTGTTTTCCCTCATCGAATTATAAGACATAGTTTCAGCATTTTTCAGAAATTGGCAAAAAAGTATATTTATTTAAATTAGCAATACAATTTAGTAGGTGAGCTATTTATGTTGACATCACCTACCAGATTTAAATTTTGTTTCAGTGCAAACTTCACTGTTTTAATTACAAATAATATTGTAAAAATGTTATATATCACATGTAGACACAGTTATATAAATCTAAACAACACAACACGACTTGAATTTCGACGTTTTAAAGTCATTATTAAGTGAATTATTGAATTGAATTCATGTAGTTCTGAATTTATTACAATTTGATTACATAAAAACTGAACTTTTTTGAGTTCTGTTGTTTATTTAACTTACTTGCGTCATTTATTAACTAAAGTGTTATAAAAACAATAATTATATTGTATGGGCTTTATAAGCTTAGTATATAACTATAGTTTTTCAATATCAGTCAATATATCAAAAAGAGATAAAAAATGATATTGAAAAAACGGTAATTATATATAAAACACAATTATCTTCAGTAGAGCATAATAAATAATTGTTGAGTAAAAAATACTAGTAGAGAATGAGATAAGAACAAAATTTATTTTCTCCAATATATTATGTAAAATACATTTTCTAATGGCAAATTTTATGCATTGGCCAACAGAATAGATTCTATCCGAACTATCAAGAGAGAAAATGAAGTATTGTTGGTCCGCGTATATAACGATGGGTGACCGGTACCATTTACTATTGGTATTTAATTAATGATGCTTTAAAGTGAGTGTATTAATTATTCCAAGGAACAAATCTATTTACTCACATATAAATAGACAAAATAAATGGTCAGATAGAGAATAATAATAATCCATAGTTAATAACTAATATTATAAATTATAAAAGTGATGAAACATATTAATATTAGGCTTAATTAATAAAAATTTTATTGCAAACCATAGCATACTTATATTTCTTGAAAATATAGTTGTCAATTTAGGCAACTTAAATTACAATTCTTTAGCGACATCTTATGCGTAGTTTCACAACTTTCTATAATTTTTAGTTCAGTTACTTTCTGATAGATGTGCTCTTCATTTAACAAATTACTGAGAATATGAACCGAATTAAAATTCTACTCTAAAATTAAGTTTGATAATGTTATACAATCGTCAAATAACATATAACTTATAAAAAGTATAATTAGTACAATTCCGTATTAAAATTATGTACATTAAATAATTTCTCTCAGCGCCTTTGCGGCTTAATGTTGAACTACTAACACAATCCATAGAATATTATTATTTAAATATTTCTAAAATATGTATATTGTTGTTAAAAAATAGAAATTGTCTAGTTGTTATTTAATTCATTAATTTTATATAAAGTTGCAGTAATATAAATATGCAAATATTATTTGAAACCTATTTTTGTTACTCGAAACGCACAGAAGTGTAACAATATTATAAGAGAGGGCGCCACATAAACGACTTTAATTTATTATCAATGATATTGGTTCCATTACCATTTATTTGAAAGAAGATAATATTGAATTGAAGAATTTTTTACAAATATTTTAGGTTCAAAATTATTTCCAATGGCGAAGTGTTCTGTCAAATTTGAACGGGAAATTAAGATCGTAAGTAATTGCTAATTAGATTATATACCTGTTCTGTAATTAATTTACATTTTATGAGTTTCATAAATCATAATAATAGTGCAATTTCAGATTGAAATTATTATTACAAATGCAATGGTAATATTTGTGTTGAATATACTGATCAAGCACAATATAAAATAGTTTTCAACAAATAATGCGATAGTGTAAATATTATATTATACCAAATATAATATTCTTCTATTGTCACATTGGAAATTTAAGTTAAAACGTAATAAAAAATATGTTATATACAACCTGACAATTTTTCCATTATATATATATATATATATATATATATATATATATATATATATATATATATATTTTCATATATATAGTTTATAGTATCTATAAAAAGACTTTAAATTTATATGTATATATTAACAACATTTGCTCGTTTAATTATATGTTTATTTAAGTAGAATATTTTAATTTGTTGCTGATTAAATGTAGTAGTAATGCTGGGCCATATATAACGAAGTGCACTAGAGTTTAAATCATATATTTTTATTTGTTTATTTAAACTTGTTTCATTTTGTACGGAAATTTGTAATAAGAGAAAATTTAAAAACTCCATAGAACTTCAACTTGAATTGTAGAGAGGGCGCCACGTGTTCCAATATTGCCATTTTTCGTATAAGACAAAACACGATTGTTTTGTTTTATTATTTTGTTGCAAGTAAATAAATAATTAATAGTAAACGTGTGCTTCTAGTTTAATATCAGTAGCCAAAAGAAGGGCATAAATTGATATTTGACGAGCATCCAGAGCAGAGGAGTAATTTGAAGAATTAATTCTGCCAGGATTTCTTCAATTAAAATTACTCAAGCGGAAATGGTTTATTTAGTGGTATGTATTTTGATTAGTTTTAAGAGATAAACAACGAATAATAATGATAAATATAGCCATTATGACATGATATTGACTTATATTTTGTATTATAAATCTTTATACATCCTTAATATTATTTTGTAAACATTTTGACAGATTGAAATATCATTTTGTTCTTTTTATCAAATTGTAGTTAGTTTGTAGCAGCAGTAGTAATGTTTGGCTATCGACCACGTGGTCCCTCCGTGTTTTGTGTATTTATGTATTGGATAAATGAGATTGTTACTTTAAAGCATGGATGCACAGACCGCGGCCCGCGGGCCGCATGCGGCCCGCCGGTCGAATACCGGTGGCCCGCCGACAGCAAAAATAATACTCTCGTACATTCTAAAAATATTGAATTCTATTCCAGAATAAAACCAAAAAAAATATGTTCGAAAAGTAATTTGAATCTCGCGCGCGCGCTATTACGGTGCGCCGTACGTGCGTCGTCGGTAACAGCGG
Organism: Ontholestes murinus; assembly: GCA_963969525.1. Lineage (NCBI taxonomy): Eukaryota > Metazoa > Arthropoda > Insecta > Coleoptera > Staphylinidae > Ontholestes > Ontholestes murinus. The sequence continues at coordinate 13,301 of CAXAKX010000904.1, forward strand.
TCGGTAATGTTCGTGCTGATCTCGGTTAAATTCGTTTGCTTGAAGAAGCGCGGCGGCCGGCGGCGCGATGACGATCGCTCGCGTAGATAGTACACGACTCGAAGCTTCCAGAGTCGGTTTCGAGATTTCTCCAGACAGTTTTCGACTCTATACGCGCGGTATAAAAGCCACGTTTAATCGCCGCTAGGTGTATTAGTGTTCTGTGAGTTTAATAGAGGTTTTGGAAGGCAATAGTTGTACTCCACTAGCCGGTGTCATATATTTTGATCCACATTCAACGTAGATTTCCTGTTGCAGTGTTAACCGTCAAATACTTTTTTGTATGGTCGCATAACAAAGTCGTTTGTTTAATTTGCAAGAATTCTGTTGCAATTGCAAAGGAATATAATGTAAAAAGGCACTATGAAACGCAGCATCCTTCTTTTACCAAGTTTACAGGCGAATTAAGAAAGCAAAAAATGTTGTCTTTAAAACGGGAGCTTACGGGTCAGCAAGCTATGTTTAGAAAACCCATTGAAGATTCAGAAACAGCTACAGAAGTTAGTTATGAAATTTCTCGAATGATAGCAAAGCGAAGTCGCCCCTTCAATGATGGGGATTTTGTAAAAGAATGCATAGAAATTGCCGCTAAGAAAATGTGTCCAGAAGCAGCAAAAAAGTTTGAGAAAATTCAACTGAATCGTATGACCATCCAAAGACGAATTATGTCTTTGTCAGGTAATATTGCGGAACAATTAACTGAAAAAACTAAGATCATTGAATTTTTTTCATTAGCACTCGACGAATCCACTGATATTAGTTCCACAGCTCAACTTCTAATATTCATACGAGGTGTTACTCAAGATTTTGAAGTCGTAGAAGAGTTATTAGGAATGTGTTCATTGAAAGGTCAAACCAAAGGAGTTGATATACTCAATGTACTTTTGGATGAGCGTTCAAAAACTGATTTGGACTTATCAAAATTATCGGTGCTCCTTCGATGATTGGTGTCAATTCCGGGCTAGTTACTTTGCTGAAAAAGCATCTGCAAGAAAAAAACATAAAGGCTGAAGATCTCATACAGTTTCACTGCATTATACACCAAGAAGCCCTCTGTGCTAAACAAATTGAATTTCAAAATGTCATGAAAGTGGTAGTTTCGACTGTAAATTTCATAAAATCACGAGGACTCAATCACAGGCAATTCAAACAATTCCTTGATGACATCGAAAGCGAATATGGAGATTTACTGAATTATACAGAAGTAAGGTGGCTAAGTCGTGGATTGACACTGGAACGATTTCTAAATTTAATAGAAGAAATTGGAATATTTCTGGCGGAAAAGCAAAGGGATGTCCCGGAACTTAAAAATCCTGATTGGTTGTGTGATTTGGCTTTTTTAGTTGACATTACAAATCATTTGAATGTCTTGAACACACGGCTTCAAGGCAAAAATCAACTGATATCCCAGCTCTACGCTCATGTATCATCCTTTCAATGCAAGCTGACACTTTTCAGATCGCAATTGAATTCTGGAAATTACAATCATTTTCCGAATTATAAGAAAATGGCTGAAAAATTCAACAAAACTGCGATTAATTTCAGTTATGTAGAAAAGCTAGATATTTTGATTCAATCTTTTCAAGACAGATTTTCGGAGTTTAAAAAAGTGAAACCTCTGTTGGACATATTCAGCAATCCTTTCACGATTTCAGTTGAAAATGCGCCAGAGTCAATGCAGTTAGAAATTATCGACATTCAAAACGACGAAGATTTACGCAACAAATTCAACGAAGGAGACTTGCTGAACTTTTACCGCTGCATTGATAAAAATATGTACAAAGAGTTGCGCATAAACGCTCTGAAATGTGCCAGCTTATTTGGTTCTACCTATATATGTGAACAAACTTTTTCAATACTTAATAATAATAAAACCAAAAATAGAAACCGCCTTGTAATGAAAGTTTGGAAGCAGTTTTACGTGTTGCTACAAGTAAATTTGAGCCAAATATAAAAAAGATTGTAAGCACTATGCAGTGCCACGCTTCAAATTAATAAATTCCTTTTTAATTTTAATACATTATTATCAATTATTTATTGTCTTTAATTACCTACACTTCTGGCGGCCCGCCATCAGTTCATGATTTGCCCGAGTGGCCCCTAGTCTTAATAAGTCTGTGCATCTCTGCTTTAAAGGATCCTTCATCACATCAAAAGTTTTGTAATAAAAATTATATAAATTGTATCACGATTTAACTGCTAGTCAAAAAGTTATAAATTCAATTATAAAAATGTATTGAAAACAAGTATTTAGATGGCAATAATTTCTTGCAAATGAAGCGTTTCTTAAGAGGCAAATTTTGTTGAATAAAATAGGTTTAGATTATAAATAATCAGACTAAAAAATTTATCTAAATAATGATTGATTTCAAGCTGAAAGCTGAATGTTTTAACAACAGTAATACAAATGCTAGACACAGAATAGAAACACATACAAATTGAAAGTATTTAATAATATAATACTTTCCCTATATTTTTCTCGAAAACTATGAGGTTTATGCAAAAAGCTATTCTTAACAATTTGCTCAATTTTGGTTTCTTTACTTTGCAACAAACACTATTTCTTTTATTTATTTAAACATTTGTCCTTCTACCTTTCGGAGTAGGGCGTTACATACATTTACATCTCTATTTATTATTCTTCTTTCCATTAATTTAGTTTGTGTAGAAGTATTCTCTTAATTTCTTTATATTCTTTGTTAATTTCTTTAGTTCTTTCCAGATATTCCCTTTTCTTTTAATGATGTTTAAAAATATAATGCAATGTTTTATCTTGAATTAAATAGTATATTTAGGGTGGGAATGGAATAGTATATCCAGGGTGGATGAGTGTCTTTCAATCCACCCTCCAGCTAATACAATTGTCTCAAGAGTCTACAAAAATATCCACTCCAAATGAAATTATGCATCTAAGAAATTTTTTTATCGATTTTCTTTCGTAATAATTAATTAATTGGACAGAAAAACCTTTGCGCATGTTTTGGTGATTGGAGGGTGAGTCTGAGGCCATACACCTACCCACCCTACATATATTTATTAAGTTTAGGTAACACTGCTG
>CAXAKX010000905.1:0-10000 GCA_963969525.1 Ontholestes murinus
CTCGCGGCTTCATCGTTTGAGCAAGCCGGAGATCTCACCCATTTAAAGTTTGAGAATAGGTTGAGGTCGTTTCGACCCCAATGCCTCTAATCATTCGCTTTACCGGATGAGACTCGCTCACCGGAGCGCCAGCTATCCTGAGGGAAACTTCGGAGGGAACCAGCTACTAGATAGTTCGATTGGTCTTTCGCCCCTATACCCAGTTCCGACGATCGATTTGCACGTCAGAATCGCTACGGACCTCCATCAGGGTTTCCCCTGACTTCGTCCTGACCAGGCATAGTTCACCATCTTTCGGGTCCCAGCATGTACGCTCTTGGTGCGCCTCAGCTCGCAATGAGCACGAGACGCCCCGGGAGTGCAGCGCGGGATCGTAGTCCCGCACGTCTTCCCTAGGCACGCGCTAGGCACGGCCTTCACTTTCATTACGCCTTTAGGTTTCGCTAAGTCCCAATGACTCGCGAACATGCTAGACTCCTTGGTCCGTGTTTCAAGACGGGTCCTGAAAGTACCCAAAGCTAAAGCGTCGCCGACGGGCGTATAAACGGAGTCTGTCCGAGGACACCGTCGCCAGCAGTCGAACGGGTCCGGCGGAGTCGAGGCACGAGTCCCCAGACGCCCACCAGATATCCGCAAGCACTTGCGACGGGCCGGACGCGAATTAAGTATCGCGGCCCCGCGCCACTGCTATACCGTCGGGCGAGCAGGCCGGGAGACGGGGGTCCGAACGGAAACGGCCCGAAGGCGCCACTCGGTCTCCACCCCGATCCTTAGGCCTGCACCCAACGGGTCGCGACGTCCTACTAGGGGAGAAGTGCACGAGTTCGTCACCCCGAAAACAGAGAGAGGACGGAGCGATCGTCGGACCGAGGTCCGTGACCGTCTCACAAGCGCCCAACACTCCAGAGCAGACGAGACACGCTGAATCTCCCCATTCGACCTTTCGGGTTTCTCAGGTTTACCCCTGAACGGTTTCACGTACTATTGAACTCTCTCTTCAAAGTTCTTTTCAACTTTCCCTCACGGTACTTGTTCGCTATCGGTCTCGTGGTTATATTTAGCCTTAGATGGAGTTTACCACCCACTTAGGGCTGCACTCTCAAGCAACCCGACTCTGAGGAGAGATCCTCCCGCTGTCGACGGCGATCGCTACGGGCCTGGCACCCTCTATGGGTAGTGGCCCCGTTCAAGAAGGACTTGGACGCACCGTACGACCTCGGGATGACGGATCCTCCCTAACACCACATTTCCCGGCGACAACGCGTAAGACGGCCGCGGGATTCGGTGCTGGGCTTTTCCCTGTTCGCTCGCCGCTACTAAGGGAATCCTGGTTAGTTTCTTTTCCACCGCTTAGTAATATGCTTAAATTCAGCGGGTACTCCCACCTGCTCTGAGGTCTGAATCAAATATATGTGTATATATATATGTTAAGAGAGTGTGCGGTGCGGAACGCTCAAACGCGTAAACACACGGTGTACACGCACGGCCAGACGTCCTCAGAATTTCATATACATATATAATATATATATTTTTTCTAGGAAACGACGACCGGTGTTCTCCGCGGACGAACTTGACGACCGTCACATCGCCTCATCTCGAGTGTCTCGAGACGTCGACGACGACGACGATCATCTCGTCTGTACGCCGGTAAGGACGACCTCACCTCTCTCTAGCGTGTGTTAACGCAAGCGAAAACACGGTTCGTTCGTTCGTTTAGTCAAACGACAGTTTTTGATTTAAGAGGACGGATCTTTCGTCGAGACGAAAAACAGCGAACCTCCAATTTGGTCCCGACGTTCCCCACAAACGCACATCACACACACCACGAGCGTTTTTCAGCGCGAAAGTGCCACGGACAGTGCGTTAGAGAACCGGACAGTCTTGGAAATAGAAACGACCCTCAGCCAGGAATGGTCCAGGAACAGTATCCAAGGACCGCAATGTGCGTTCGAAATGTCGATGTTCATGTATCCTGCAGTTCACAATAAGACGCGCAATTAGCTGCGTTCTTCATCGACCCACGAGCCAAGTGATTCACCGTTCAGGGTAGTGTACTAGAGCGTTTTGAGAAACGAGTCAGAGGCGAACCTCCGATCTTGTATTCTACAACACTTGGTGACTGACATTATTAATAATGTGTGTGAAATGTGTGCGTGCACGTTCACCCACTGTCGACAAAATTTTCGCAACGGACAGTTTTCGAGGAGGCGCCGGGCCATACACCTACTACTACTACTAGTGGTGGTGTGTGACTAGCGGCCAGAGTCGTGTATTCCTTGGAATCGTCGTCTCGAATCGCCGAACAAGCGTGCGTTCGTGAGTACACCACTGGCACAGGACCGCCCCGCGCTCTCGGCGCGGTTGGTTATTACACCGGCGATGACCAAGTGTGCGCGCGTGTTTGTGTACAACACTCACCGCTTGTGTCCGGGCGAACGGTACCACTGATACCGGACCACGACTCCGACACATCCCCCAAATACTAACTGCGCATATACTTTTTCTCCAACAGGCGGATACTATTGTGTTTTATCGTCGTAAACAGAAAAATTGTCGACATTTTCGAGAAATAAAGTGTGGCCGGGCGAAATACATTCAAAACCCATTTTACAGTTGAATTTACACAGTGAAGCGTTATAAAACAACCGTAACAAAACCAGGGTGCCCGGAACAAAAACAGATGACGGATCTCGGCAATTCGAGATGCGAACACCCAACGTGTGTTTTCTCGACATATGTCTTCGTACATATCGCACAATGTATTATATTAATATATATATGTATATTTATATGTAAAAGCAAGGTGACGGATCTCTCGTCGATAAGGTACACATACAACGCACATTATTATCGTGTTTGTTGTATTTTCTCGAATCTCGAGATGCGAACACCCAGTGCCACACCGCATCAACAAACATTTCAGATGGCGGGTGACTGAGGACCGCTCGGCCTTCCTACGAGCGGTCCCATGAGACGCAGCACGTGTACGCGTACGTACATCGTCCGTGCTCGTTTTTGTTTGTTTGTTTGTTTGTTTGTTTGTGCCAATATTTATTATTTGTATATGTATATATAATATATATATGTAATATTATCTCTCTGGTGGTTACAATCGGTAGTATATTTTATTTAAAATAAATATGTTTGTTATAACGGATGACGGACCGCGCGCGCGCCCATACAGAATGCATCCGTAGTAAGGCGGCGCGATGCGAGCATCCCTCTCTGGAAGAATGGGATATATACTCCCAAAACTTCAGTGTCTTTTTATGTTTCTTTCAAACAGACGACGGATCAGCCACACGAGTCAACCGAGATCGGATATATCATATCTGGTATGATATCGTCGATCGGTCGGTCAAAACGAGAGAGATGCGAACGTCCGGTTCGTATATAGAGTACACACACAGTGTGTTGTTGTGTGTACAAAAATACAGTGTGAGTAATACGCTTCGACGCATCAGTTCTACGTATATAAATATACGAGTTTTTCAGATGCGAGAAGCCGAACGTCAGATCGTCAGTGTATCTGTTTCGCGTACACACATATATTGTGCGACACAAAAATACGTTAATGATCCTTCCGCAGGTTCACCTACGGAAACCTTGTTACGACTTTTACTTCCTCTAAATGATCAAGTTTGGTCATCTTCCCAGCAACATCGACGAACGTCGAAACGTCACCGAGTACCGGTCCGAAGACCTCACTAAATCATTCAATCGGTAGTAGCGACGGGCGGTGTGTACAAAGGGCAGGGACGTAATCAACGCGAGCTTATGACTCGCGCTTACTGGGAATTCCTCGTTCATGGGGAACAATTGCAAGCCCCAATCCCTAGCACGAAGGAGGTTCAGCGGGTTACCCGGACCTTTCGGCCAGGGAGGACACGCTGTCTCCTTCAGTGTAGCGCGCGTGCGGCCCAGAACATCTAAGGGCATCACAGACCTGTTATTGCTCATTCTCGTGCGGCTAAAAGCCACTTGTCCCTCTAAGAAGAATTGATTGTACGCCGACAGTAAAAATCAAACGAGCGGCACGCACGACCGTTTGCACGACCGTGGCGATACCGACGCCGACCTTTGAGATGTCGAAAGTACGCCTAGTTAGCAGGCTAGAGTCTCGTTCGTTATCGGAATTAACCTGACAGATCACTCCACCAACTAAGAACGGCCATGCACCACCACCCACCGAATCAAGAAAGAGCTCTCAATCTGTCAATCCTTCCGGTGTCTGGGCCTGGTGAGGTTTCCCGTGTTGAGTCAAATTAAGCCGCAGGCTCCACTCCTGGTGGTGCCCTTCCGTCAATTCCTTTAAGTTTCAGCTTTGCAACCATACTTCCCCCGGAACCCAAAAGCTTTGGTTTCCCGGAAGCTGCCCGCCGAGTCATCGGAGGAACGTCGGCGGATCGCTGGCTGGCATCGTTTATGGTTAGAACTAGGGCGGTATCTGATCGCCTTCGAACCTCTAACTTTCGTTCTTGATCAATGAAAACGTTTTTGGCAAATGCTTTCGCTTTAGTCCGTCTTGCGACGATCCAAGAATTTCACCTCTAACGTCGCAATACGAATGCCCCCATCCGTTCCTATTAATCATTACCTCGGGGTTCCGAAAACCAACAAAATAGAACCGAGGTCCTATTCTATTATTCCATGCACTAAGTATTCAGGCGAAGTTTTAGCCTGCTTTAAGCACTCTAATTTGTTCAAAGTAAACGTGCCGGCCCACCTCGACACTCAGTGAAGAGCACCGCGATGGGATTTCAAGTTGAGCCGCCCTCGCGGGCTAAGCTCACCGGCAGGACGTCCCGCGGGCACGCCAGTTGGACACCGCGAGCGATGAACCGGCGGCGCGGGACACAGATTCGACTACGAGCTTTTTAACCGCAACAACTTTAATATACGCTATTGGAGCTGGAATTACCGCGGCTGCTGGCACCAGACTGGCCCTCCAATTGATCCTCGTTAAAAGGTTTAGAGTGTTCTCATTCCGATTACGGGGCCTCGGATGAGTCCCGTATCGTTATTTTTCGTCACTACCTCCCCGTGCCGGGAGTGGGTAATTTGCGCGCCTGCTGCCTTCCTTGGATGTGGTAGCCGTTTCTCAGGCTCCCTCTCCGGAATCGAACCCTGATTCCCCGTTACCCGTTACAACCATGGTAGGCGCAGAACCTACCATCGACAGTTGATAAGGCAGACATTTGAAAGATGCGTCGCCGGTGCGAGACCGTGCGATCAGCAATAAGTTATTCAGATTCACCAAGTTGTACGATGAACGGACTCGCGTCCGACACCGATTGGTTTTGATCTAATAAAAGCGCTCCTTCCGTCTCCGGTCGGAACTCTGTTTGCATGTATTAGCTCTAGAATTACCACAGTTATCCAAGGATAAGTGGTACGATCTAAGGAACCATAACTGATTTAATGAGCCTTTCGCGGTTTCACCTTAATTTGGCTTGTACTGAGACATGCATGGCTTAATCTTTGAGACAAGCATATGACTACTGGCAGGATCAACCAGGGAGCTGTGTTTAGTCGCGCACACTCGAGCGGCGGCGCTTACGCGCGCGCGCGCCCGGTGTAACGACGAGCTCATTTATTTATAATAAAGAGGTGGTTCGAAATTCTGCTCTGCTGAACGGAACATCGCACATATCCCGGTTTACGCGTGCACGGACCCCCGACGTTAACGTGTCACTCCATTGGTATACAGAGCACGCCAGTAAAACACCTATCCCGCCCCTGTGGCGGGGTCAAGACGGTGGACGTGATGCAACTTGTGTAAAAGACACGAAACGCGGGGCGGCGGTTGTGCTACGGCGATATTACGACTAGACGTTCACACATTTATGCAGACCCACGACTTTTTTTGTTTGATAATGCGCCCGGAGACACACACGTGAGCACACGACGGCACATGTACACGAGCACACGGCGGCCGGCCGGCGGTGTGAACACCAAGAATTCGTAATTCTGCTCTCTGCTGAACGGAACATCGCACATATCCCGGTTTACGCGTGCACGGACCCCCGACGTTAACGTGTCACTCCATTGGTATACAGAGCACGCCAGTAAAACACCTATCCCGCCCCTGTGGCGGGGTCAAGACGGTGGACGTGATGCAACTTGTGTAAAAGACACGAAACGCGGGGCGGCGGTTGTGCTACGGCGATATTGCGACTAGACGTTCACACATTTATGCAGACCCACGAATTTTTTTGTTTGATAATGCGCCCGGAGACACACACGTCAGCACACGACGGCACATGTACACGAGCACACGGCGGCCGGCCGGCGGTGTGAACACCAAGAATAGGAGTGGAGAGACTCTCGGTCCACACAACTCCGAAATGCATCAATATATCATATATATGGCATGAGAGAGAAGAGAAATTTTATAAATTTCACATCTCGCCAAGGCTTACACACACTACAAAAAACATCATTGTTCGTTAGATTGAAAATCATCGTCTCGGCCAAGGGGACCACGCGCTCGGGTCCCCCGAACGTCTGACTTTATGATGATATATATATTTCAATCAACATAAGTTTTCATTCTCGCTCGGAATTCGGTGAGTTATTGCATTTGAATTTTCACGGAGTTTTTACGCACCGCTACTCTTTAAAAATATTACATGTTCAGTCTACATGTTGCTCGCATAAGGGCCATACGCATAAACGAATATACGAAATGGGTCCCGCGAACGTGCTATTCGGACAGGTTCAAACTACCTGTTAGAGTTTTCAACACCGAACTGTCCGGACACGGCGAGGCCGTGATTTTATATTCAACAGACGGTATATATATATGGTGGGTGAGAGACAAGAAAAAAATTTCCTCGGGCGGCAACTGATTTCTCGCGTCTCGTTTTATTAAAACATCGAACTGTCCAGACACGGCGAGGCCGTGATTTTATTTTCAACAGACGATAATAACACGATGATGATATATATTTATATATGTAGTAAAATACGGGGAACGATTTTTGTATGAGGCACAACCGACACACAAACCACACACATCTTATTATATATTATAATAGAGTAGCAGATTGGTGCAACACTGAGACCTCGGCGTTCCCCCAAACAAGAGATAAAACTAAAAACACGCCGGCCGACTTATTACACGTAACGTATATAATGGCATTACACTACTACACTGGTGTTGTTGTGTCGCCCGTTGCCGTGTGTCGTCGCCCGCCGTTGTTCCTCGTTCGTCTCTCCGGTTTCGTCGTCGTTTTATTAAATACATCGAACTGTCCAGACACGTGAGGCCGTGATTTTATTTTCAACAGACGATGATGATATTTTATGTGTATTAATATGATGGGGAACGATTATATGAGGCACACCGAACACGCAAAACCACACACATCTTCTTATTATATATTATATATAATACTAGAGAAGTAGCAGCTTGGTGAACACACTGAGACCTCGCGTTCCCCCACAAGAGATAAAAACTAAAAACACGCCGGCCGACTTATTACACGTAACGTATATAATGGCATTACACTACTACACTGGTGTTGTTGTGTCGCCCGTTGCCGTGTGTCGTCGCCCGCCGTTGTTCGTCGTTCGTCTCTCCGGTTCGTCGTCGTTTTATTAAATACATCGAACTGTCCAGACACGTGAGGCCGTGATTTTATTTTCAACAGACGATGATGATATTTTATGTGTATTAATATGATGGGGAACGATTATATGAGGCACACCGAACACGCAAAACCACACACATCTTCTTATTATATATTATATATAATACTAGAGAAGTAGCAGCTTGGTGAACACACTGAGACCTCGCGTTCCCCCACAAGAGATAAAAACTAAAAACACGCCGGCCGACTTATTACACGTAACGTATATAATGGCATTACACTACACTGGTTGTTGTGTCGTCGCCCGTTGCCGTGTGTCGTCGCCCGCCGTTGTTCGTCGTTCGTCTCTCCGGTTCGTCGTCGTTTTATATTAAATACATCGAACTGTCCAGACACGTGAGGCCGTGATTTTATTTTCAACAGACGATGATGATATTTTATGTGTTTTAATATGATGGGGAACGATTATATGAGGCACACCGAACACGCAAAACCACACACATCTTCTTATTATATATTATATATAATACTAGAGAAGTGGCAGCTTGGTGAACACACTGAGACCTCGCGTTCCCCCACAAGAGATAAAAACTAAAAACACGCCGGCCGACTTATTACACGTAACGTATATAATGGCATTACACTACACTGGTTGTTGTGTCGTCGCCCGTTGCCGTGTGTCGTCGCCCGCCGTTGTTCGTCGTTCGTCTCTCCGTCCGTCGCATAGGGCAAAAATTTGTTAAAAATTTTATTTTACCCATGCGACGGTTTATTAAAGCCAAAAGGATATTTATTTCGGCGTTTCTTTGCGATATATATACATATACTGCTCGCCTGGTCGTTCTTTTTCAATCTTCCACTTTTCACCCGAACGACCTGCACCACCCATATAGCTGTTTGATGCATATTTGTACAGAATAACGGCGAGAAATTAAATTTTTATTTTTCCACCTAGCGCTGCCCGAAAATATCATTTGTGTGTGAAACAAGACGAAACGAAGCGTAATACTCGACTTTATTTGCGTAAATCGAAAATTCGCTCATCGCACCGTGCACCACCATATATATGTCTCTCGCACACAGGTACCGAATAACGCTTTCGGCATCGTGCGCACCGACCGACCGCCGCATTTAAGTTTTTCGCACGCCCGTACCGAATAACGCTTTTAGCATCGTGCGCGCCGACCGACCGACCGACCGACCGCCTCATATATATGTTTCTCGTACATAGGTATCGAATAACGGCAGAAATTATTTTTATTTTATTAAAATAAAATTTTCGTTAATTCGCTTACTCGATACGAAAGGACACATCGGCGAGTGGAAATAAAGCGGACCGAAGTTAAAACGTTCGACATTAGGTTTTTCGCACACCGGTACCGAATAACGCTTTCGACCTGCACCGCCCATACAGCTGTTTGATGCATATTTGTACAGAATAACGGCGAGAAATTTTATTTTTATTTTTCCACTTAGCACTGCCCGAAAATATCATTTGTGTGTGAAACAAGACGAAACGAAGCGTAATACTCGACTTTATTTGCGTAAAATGAAAATTCGCTCATCGCACCGTGCACCACCATATATATATGTCTCTCGCACACAGGTACCGAATAACGCTCTCGGCATCGTGCACACCGACCGACCGCCGCATATAAGTTTTTCGCCCGCCCGTACCGAATAACGCTTTTAGCATCGTGCACACCGACCGACCGCCTCATATATATGTTTTTCGTACACAGGTACCGAATAACGGCAGAAATTATTTTTATTATATTAAAATAAAATTTTCGTCAATTCGCTTATTCGCACCGACCGACCGCCTAATATATATGTTTTTCGTACACAGGTACCGAATAACGGCAGAAATTATTTTTATTTTAATAAAATAAAATTTTCGTCAATTCGCTTATTCGCACCGACCGACCGCCTCATATATATGTTTTTCGTACACAGGTACCGAATAACGGCAGAAATTATTTTTATTTTAATAAAATAAAATTTTCGTCAATTCGCTTATTCGCACCGACCGACCGCCTCATATATATGTTTTTCGTACACAGGTACCGAATAACGGCAGAAATTATTTTTATTTTAATAAAATAAAATTTTCGTTAATTCGCTTACACGATGCGAAAGGACAGATCGGCGAGTGGAAATAAAGCGGACCGAAGTGAAAACGTTCGACTTTAGGTTTTTCGCACACAGGTACCGAATAACGCTTTTAGCATCGTGCACACCGACCGACCGCCGCGTACAATTATTTCGCACGCCCGTACCGAATAACGCTTTTGGCATCGTGCACACCGACCGACCGCCTCACATATATATTTTTCGTACACATGTACAGAATAACGGCAGAAATTATTTTTATTTTATTAAAATAAAATTTTCGTTAATTCGCT
>CAXAKX010000906.1:0-67420 GCA_963969525.1 Ontholestes murinus
CCAGAGTAGAAAAGAGAATAACTATAGAAAAGTCTTCTTCTATTACTGCATATATAATGTAATGGAAAAAACTAGGGCTTTGTCATCGACACACACATTCGTCTATTCGACAGTCTACTATCATATATTGTAACAATTCTCTAAATTTTTAATTTATACATTATGATTTCATGTCCAACTGCCTGTCTTGGAAGGTACCATATTCTTTTACAAAGTCATAAAAATGGTTTTACTTGTTATCTATTATCTTTTCTTTCAGAATCGAAGAAATGTAGGCCTTAACGACATGAACTAATTTTTTAAATAAAGTACCTGAATGCCACATGCCCCTTTAATAGTTTCTCTACAGCAGCTCGCTTGTATTAGAAATTTAAATCAGAGATGGTACTCAGACTCTATTTTCACGATGGGTAAATATCCTAAAATTTTTCCCTGAATTAGTATCCCCAAGTGCTCATTCTGAATTTGTGGCTCTTGCTATGGCTAACTTAATACTACTGAAGATTACGAATTGTGGTTTATATACATATGTGGACTGAAACTCTACTACAGGGTCTACTAATGCTATTGCATATAGATTTCTTGAGTCAAAGAGACTGGGACTGTGACCGCTTTGTCATCCACAAACCCTTTATCTATTTCTATATATCTTACTGCCCTTTGTATCAAATGGTCTACAATCATATATTGTAATAGTTCTGAAATACTACTGAAGATTACGAATTGTGGTAACTGAAAACTGAAACTCTACTACATGGTCTACTAATGCTGTTGATAGATTTCTTGAGTCAAAGAGACTGGGGCTGTGACTGCTTTGTCATCCACAAACCCTTTGCCTTCTTCTAGATTTTTTACTGCTCTTTGCATCAGATGGTCTACAATAATATATTGTAATAGTTCTGATGATAATTTATATCCATTTGCCTGTATTAGTGATACCATATTCTTATATGAAGTCAAAAAGTTTTTGCTTGTTTCATTTTCTTCTTCTTCTACCACTAAATTAGACTATTTTTTTAATACATTTTATAGCTTTGTCCTTGTGAGCGCTGCGATCTTTCTTTTTTAAAAATTCAACACCGACGACACGAAGAAATCTTGTAAACAAATTACCTCAATGTCACATGTCACTACTTCCTCTACATCATCTAGCTGAGGAGTCTTGTACTAGGATTTTAAGTCGGAGCTGGCTACCTCTTCAAGAACTGTCTTAACGTTGGTATTATCAGAGAGTTCGAGTCTGATTTTGGTCCTGAACTGCACTGAGATTTGGGGCTAGTAGTATGACTAAAGTAGTAGCCCTCAAACTGACCCGTAAATACATGTCTTCTGTCGCCATGATGAGTTGGCTTGTGCATCTGCGTAGGTTGGGGCACCTCTATCACTGGAGGATTATTCTAGCACAGGAATCTTGTGACATTGTCAGAGTAGAAAAAATTTTTGGCCTGCTTTTACATAGATAGCAAAGCAACTGTAGTTTTTGACTGCCGTGTACTCTTTTCAATCTTATGATTTCAGGCCACGCTGTATTACAAATAATCTAAAGTCATATATTATAACAATTCTGTAGAGTTTCTAATTGATACTTTATAAAATCTTGTTTACTTTCCCGTCTTAGTAATTAGAATCATGGAAGTTGAAGTGAACTAAGTTTTGGTAAAGTTCTTATCAATTACTTCACTTGATGAGTTTGCCAAAACATCAATATTCAATCAAATCAATGGAATTTGGAGAGATTGTTTATAATTCAAACCTATCGTAATTTGTGCATGGTTGTTTAATTTATAATTATAATTTATTCAACAGCTGAAAATACAAAATTGGGTAATAATTATACAGATAATTTAATATGACGTACTGTGAGCAATTTTAAACGTGTAAATGTAAAAAATTAAATTGCTGTATAAATTAGGGAAAAACAGAGAGGAAAGAGAACAATCAGCCCAGAAAATCAAACAGCTTATAATATCATTTTCCTATAAGAAACAGTTTTTTATAAAATTTACTAGCAGTTATAATTTGTTGCTGATTATTTAAAAAAACTTTAGAAGAGTTGTATTCCGGAGATTTTTCAAAAATTATCAGTGGCGTATTCAGGGGGGGTAATTGGGTAATTACCCCCCCTAAGAATTATTTATTCGCTTATTTTGTTTATTCTTAAAAATTACTAATATTTCAAACAAACAAGTTAACTGTTGGTAATTCTAGTCAGCGATCTATGACAGTGCATTTTTCCATGTACACAAATTAAAATAATCTGCGCAAGCACCGTTAGAAAAGTGATGACTTCCTTTGCGCGGGGGGTTCCCCTTTCTAATAATACCCGACATATATTGATACTATTCGCCTCTTTGGTATCGTAAATCGTTACATTGTTTTACATTAAAAGAGCGCGATTCACATTTCTTAGTTTAATTTATAATATTTCTTGTCTTACTTGGTTTAAATGTAAAAGATAGAAACCGAAACTGTTTACACGTCGCATGTAAATCCTAAATTTTTAGTGATTGCTGATAAATTACCAATTTATTATAATTCGATCAATTATACATAAGGTATTTTTTTGATTTTAGGAATAATATATGCATTCTTTTAAATTAATTTATTCCTGATTTTTGTTGTAATTAAATTAGTAAATGAAAATTGATAATCTACGTTGGATTCATTTGTTCAGAAAATTAAAAAAACACGATTTTTCAACAAATAAAGATCGATCTATGTCAACAGTCAATTTAAATCATCCATCTACATCTTCATTGACATTTAGCAGTAGAAATCTTCACTAGGTTGTTCCCATCATGAGAAAAAGAAGCATACAACATGTACATATAGTAATGTTGAAATTTACATTCATATAGTTAAATTTAGTAATGTTAATGAAATTGAGAAATTTCGAATTTTAAATTGTTTGTTTGTTTTGTTTTACCCTATTCTGTACATAAAAAGGAGGAAGGATATTAAATATTACTTGTCTGGAAAACATTTTAGACAATTTAATTGGTTAATCTTTTCTAATCATTTAAACAGATTCTTTTGCAAATATTGCTTCTTTTTTACAAAATTTGGTGGGTTGCACCAACAAGTGCCATTGCAAAAATAAGTATCTCAGACAGTATCTCAATATTCTAAATTATCAGGTAAAAATGTTGTGTTATAAAAATATTACTATAAAAATTCAATTGTTTATGCGAAATTGTTTTATAAAATCACGAGATATAAGAAATAAATTAAGTATGGAAAGACTTCGACAAATTGAAAAAAATAGACATAGATTAAAACCAATAATCATCATATTTAGGGGAAACAAAATATTCCCTTACGAGATCATCGTGCTGCTGGTTCTCTCTTAAATACAAAATCTATTACAAACG
This sequence comes from Ontholestes murinus, assembly GCA_963969525.1. Lineage (NCBI taxonomy): Eukaryota > Metazoa > Arthropoda > Insecta > Coleoptera > Staphylinidae > Ontholestes > Ontholestes murinus. The sequence goes on from CAXAKX010000906.1 coordinate 3,372, forward strand.
AGGGCAATTTTTGTGAAATTCTACACTTCGAATTGCATCTGGTGACAACTTTAAAAAATCATTTGGAAAACCATTAAACATATTTCACAAATGTCTCTTGAAATACAGTGACTTTGAGTAAATAGAATAAATAAAATGAATCTTGCTCTAATAACTTTATAAATAACACTATTGATGTTTTATCCAACAAGGGGAAAAATACTGCCACATCTTTTAAACAATTTATAATGATGCAGTCAATATTTTAAACGAATTACAAATTTAAATGACAAAACCGCGAATTACCAAATGCCAGAGGAATAGACCAAACCTGGATAAACCTATTATAGCAGATTATTTTTATTTATCTTTTTCCCTTTTATCCATTATGGGTGTCAGACTTATTTTCTACAATATGTCTCAGTTAATTTCTTTTACACTTCTTTACCACTGTTGCGTAGCTTGTGCTATTTTCTTATTTCTTTCCATTCTATTCCTTTTCTTTCCGCTGCTTGATGCTTGATGTACTTGCTCGTTCCAACCCTTGGTCTTCCTAATTCCCTCTATCTTTCTTAGGTATCTCATTTCCATTGCATTGGTTTTTTTGTTATTACTCTCTGTGGTTACTCACGATTCACTACTATAGTCCATCCGTTGGATCTTCCGTCCTACGTCACAAACTATCGCTTCAAAAAACGAAAGTTTTACAGTGCGTTCTTTTTCTAACGCATTTGGTTTACTTTGTCAGACTGAATGTTTTTGTGTCGTTTCTCGAAGCGATATTTTGTGACGTAGGACGGAACATCCAACGGATGGACTATATATAGCAGTTAATGTCTTTTATATACTTCTGTTTTTATTGTTTTTGCAATCTCTTTTTTCTCTAAGAATGTTTTCTTTATTGTGTTGTAGATCATTCCTACTTTGCCTAGTTTTTCATCTTTTTCTGATTCTATCTTCCCTGTTTCCTCTATTGTTGATCCCAGGTATTTAACCCTATTTTGTGATTGCTCTCTTTTGATGATATTATATTTATCTTTTTCAGCTCTTTTTTGAATATTTCCAGGTTTTCTTCTGAATCTGCTATTAATGTTATGTCGTCGGCAAACATTAATACATATTTGCATTTTTAATAGTTTTTAATATTTCTATACCCTATCTTTGTGCTTTCGGCTCTTTGTTTGCTATTTCTTATTGCTTCGTCATTAAGTGATGCAAATAGTAACGGGGTTAATATACATCCTTGTCTCAGTCCTGTTTTGGTCTTGAACTCCTCTGATTATTTATTTCCTATTCTTACTTTATTTTTGTTATTTCTTTATTATATTTATAATGCTTTTTTATCCTTCTTGTCTCGAGTATATGCCATATGTCCTCTCTTCTTACCCTGTAATACGCTCTTTTAGGTTGATATGTGTAAATCTTTTCCCTTTTTAATCATCTTTTCTGTTAATTGTCTCATTATGTATATTAAATCTTGTTTGCTTCTATTTTTCTGAATCCGTGTTGTTCTTCTCCCAGCTGTTGATCTAATTTTCCTCTTATTCTTGCTTCTATTAACCTAGTAAAAATTTTCCCTGGTTTGATTGTGAGTGTAATACCTCTGTAGTTATCATATATTTTTGTGTCTCCTTTTTGTGTATGGATATTATAATTCCCTTGTTCCATTCCTCGGGTATCTTGTGATTTTTGATAATGTCATTTACTATTTCCAAGAATTCTTCCTTCCCCTTTCCCCATATATTTCATTATTTCGGCTGTGATGTCATCTATACCTGGAGATTTTCCTAGTTTTATTTTTTTGATTGCTGCCTCCAGTTCTTCGATTCTTATTTCGTTGATTCCTCCATTTGTTTCACCTTCTATATCTCCGTGCTGGTCTGTTTTGGTTATTTCATTAAAGAATTCTTTCCATCTTTCTAATATCTTCTTTTCTTCTGTTATTATATTTACGTTTTTATTTTTTATACTTGGCTGGGTTAATGTATTTTAATTGCTCATTTGTTTAATAGTACTGTTAAACATCTTTTTGTTTTCTGTGAACGTTTCTTTCAGTTTCTTAACGAACTGCTCCTAGGATTGCTTTTTTGCTATCTTGAATTTTTGTTCCACATTTTTATTTGCTATTATATATCTTCTATAATCTTATTCTTTCCTTGTTTCCTTGTTTAAGTTTTCCAATTCTCTTCTTTTGTTTTTACAAATTGTTTTACCTCTTTTGACTATCACCTGTTTTTCTTCCTCTGTTTGTTTGATATAGTGATTGTTTCACATCTTTCTTGGGCTGCTTCACTTATGATTTCTTTGATCTTTTTCTTTTCTCCTTCTATTTTGTCTTTTTCTCTATTTTTGGTATTCATTCCTAGTTTCTTTCTTTTCAATTTTTGGCTTTATGTGTTTTTTTATTATTGTTTTCGACTTCGTATACTTCAAGTTTTCAGCTTCTGTGTTAATTTATATTTTTACCAAGTAGTGGTCGCTCCCTATTTCAGCTTGTCTTATTACTTTAACATCTTTCACCTTTTCCATTCTTCTGCGTCTATTAAGGAGTAGTCTTTTATTTCTCTTTTCTTAGTCTAACTTCTCTAGTGTGTTTATGTATGTATTTGAATTTTGTGTTTGTCACAATGAGGTTGTTTGCTATACATAATTCTATAATTGTTTTTCCATTTTGATTTCTGTTCTCATCTCCATACTTTCCCCTGTATATGTTTTGCTCTCTCTCTTCTTTTAGTTCTTTGTCATTTCTCTCATGGAGTCTTTAAACATGCTCTTTAATTCCTCCATTATCACATCGTTCTTAGATATATTTAGATTTTCATTCTCCGTGAGTTTTTTTTTCTGTTTTCATCTTCCTTTGTTTTATTTTTGTATCCTGTTGTTATGACAACGTTTTGTTTCACTGCTTCGTTTTTCTATCTTTTTCTATTCTCCATTGCTCATTTGGAATCCTTGGAATCCATAATTAGGGCTGTCGATATCTCTTTCTCCTTTTGTACTCATTTGTTTCTTTATTTTCCACTTCCTTTTAGTTTTATATATTTTAACACTACTTATTTACTTTTTTATGGACTTTTGCATGTACGTGGTTCGCTGTTTTAAGTTCCTCTGAACTGAACAGAGGATGATTATCGAATTAATATATATTTACCCTCTCCTGAATAATATTATTACAGATCTGCAATACAGATTTAATAAAGACACGATAAATTTGTTCAAATTTAACACAACAATACCTAGTGTTTTATTGATAACAAACTGGCGAAGATTTAGATGTCACTTCAAAATCTGTTGCAACATATTTAAATAAAATTTTACCTGAAAACGTAACGTGTGCAATAGCAATTAAGTCTGAATTGGCATTTTGGAAATCAAAGAACAATTACCAGAAAATGCTTTAGATATATACAGAAAATATGACCCGAATATTTACTGAACATAAAAATAATTTTGCAAATATTATGTACTCTTCCTGTTAGCGTTGCTTCTGCAGAAAGAAGTTTTTCTGCACTGAAAAGATTCAAATGGTGGCTGCGAGCCACTATGTCTCAAAAAAGTCTAACCGAGTTAGCTGTATTACATATTCATTGATATATGGATATTAATATTGATAATATTATTAAAAAGCAAAGAAAATCGTTTTTTAATAAATTTAGTTACAAAAATCTGTTTCAAATTTTACAAAATATATTATTATGATTTTATATGTGCTATATTTATTTCGGGTGTGATATTATTTTGTTTATATTTAAAAATAATAGAATTTTATTTATTTATGGAATAAAAAAATATTTTCATTTTTTCAAATTACCCCCCCTAAGCCAGTTGACTAGAAACGCCCTTGAAAATTATTAGTGCATGTATTTGGGTAGACGTATGTATCAAAATTTGTGGTATATTTTAGTTCACTTCTAAAATGTTTAAACTTTTCATTGTATTTAATTGTAAATATTAATCTTCCACAAATAAATAATGCATACAGTGTCAATAAGTCACTACTTTTAAAAGATTTTCGCCATGTTTATCTATAATTTAAGTAGATTATTATTTTGAGAGCTTTCTCTTGTGCAATAAATCATTCTGAAATAAACAAGGGAAACCAAAGAAGATCAACTATATCTTAATTATGTACGATTGAATCATAGACTAAGAAGTTTTAGTTTCTTTAATATAAATTGTTTAAGAATTGAGACACTATTTAAACTTTTCAGGAAAATATTCGATTACGACAAAAAATATATTTTTAATGGAAATATGTAAAAAAACATAAAAGTAGAAGTAATTAGTCGTTTCTAAATAGACCAAAACATTTAATTTTTATCCCTTATCTTATAAAGTAATAATTATTTTATTACTTCTTGCTCATTTATTTCACCAGAATACATAAATTCTTATCTATAATTATCAATCATGACCTTCATTTTCTTCACGTATTATTTACTGCATTTATTGAAAAATTTAGGATTGTATGTATAAATACAAATATTTCACACGTTGTTAACAAACGAAATTATCGGAACAAAATTTACAACCATAAACTATTTGGAAAATAATTAATCTTAAACATATTTTTTTTAAATAATTTTCTCACTTATCTCTTGGTGAAACATTATCAAATAAAAGATCTTGAAAATGCCGTAACAAGCGAAACTAGTCAAGTAAATATAAACAAAATTAATGAAACAAACCAAGTGTTTACCAATTATTTGCCTATTATATATTTTTTTATTTTCCCTTCACGCACGTATGGTGTCATATTTCCTTTCCTTTGGCAATGATGATGCCGTGTTTAATTTAAATTAACACGGCATAATTAGATCTTATGAAATTAGTAGTTCAATCGAACGCCTCGTAAATTAGACGTGTAGCAATTTTCGAAACCAAAAAATTCCAAAGCGGTTTCGAGCTAGGCGTTTCGCAACGATTTTATTAGAAAATGAATTAATGTTTACCAAAAACAAGTTCGATTCAAAAACTGTTATCAAACTATCGTAAACAACGTTGCCATTATATAATTTAATAAAATATTCAAAAATTAACACATTTACGATAAGATTTGTCGTTAGCACTGCTACACTGTCGAGTTTTGTTTGAACTTATTTTCTTATTTTTGGTAATAAAATAAGGCATTGTGTAATATACGAATATTAAGAAATAAAAAGAATGCAATCTAGGGTATTGGTTATTTCATTATTTAGTGATGCAAATGCTAGGTTTTAGTTATGTCATATTAATGAATATTAATATTAATAAATGCAATTTCGGATATTTCTCTGTTTGATTATGCGAGATGGTTGCGAATTTAATTTATACTGTGGACCAGATTTGAAATTAGTACCACCATTAAAAAATAATTAATTTTACTTTAAAATATAAACTGGTTTAATATACATAATAAATAGAGGAAAATAGTATTGTTTACTAATTATTATATTTTTGTTATTGCCGTATGATGTTTATGTTACTTTTTGTGATGCAACATGAATTATTCCTTATTTATGTATACAAATAAATTACTAAATAATTGTGGAAATGAGGTTAACGCTGAATTGGCCTTGGAGATTTAAGATAAAATCAGTTTAAATATTGTAGGCCAGATATTTACTTAGCATAAATTGTTTACACTAACATTTTGTGTTTTTATAAGCATTATAACATAGGTAATATTTCTTTGTAATCTCTACTTTCCCTATATAGCAAAAATATTGTTTTTTCGTATTTACTGCTGATTATATTAAATGTAGAATAAATTTTGAAAAATACAGATATCCTGGTAAGCAATCTAATAGATTACCGATGACATTCGCTATTAGAATTTAATTATTTTCGCCTAAAAATTACAAGCTTTTCTTCACGTTACCTTTAATTTTCCTCGAATTTAAATTTTCAATCGGTTTATAAGCTTAGTAGAAACATAGTGAGAATCAACAAAGCAAGGAAGTTCTTTACAAAATAAAATCGAAACAATGCAAGAATGCATATAAACACATAAATGTATAAAATACATAAGATATAAAATATATAGTATAAAACACAACAGTATAGAGTAATAAAATACAATATAAGTAATTACAAGAATAGAACAGTTTAATTAACACAATATTTAAAATATACAAAACAATTACATAAATGAATAATTAAAATCGTTAGCCCTAAGAAAAATAACTTAATGGATTAAATTAAACTGTTCTAAATCTGATTTTAATGTACTGGTACTGCCATTAAAGGTATCTAGATCTATGCTGCAACTGATTTGAGTATATAGGCGAGACATATTATTTATTGGCGAGTTAAAACCTGCATTACTTCGACTGCGGATTATTTTAAAAGTTATATGGTTACACCGATTATTGATTCTTGGTACTTGTATGTTTAGTTGTGACAGTGTAGTCATATTACCAATGTAGGAATGTAAGATTTTATGAATATATTTAGTTATCATGATATTTCTACACGCCTCAATGGTGTTTGCCTCAATAGTGAACATCATGATCTTGATACATGCTATGCTTCATTTTGCAAAATACTTCAGAAGTGTTCTTTGTGAGAATAATATATGACATATGTGCAGAGGATTCCAAATCATACAACAAATACGTTAATTTACTTCTGATTATTAAATCATGTCATTAACGTATTTGTATTAATAAGCAGCGTTGAATATCTTATTATGAAGTCAACAAGCTTCAATCATTTACTCACAATATTTTCGTAGTGGTCAACAAAATATAGTTTACTGTCAAACGTAACTTCCAAGTCGTTGATACTCAATTTATATTCTAAAGTGACACCATTGATCTAGAAAGAATGTTGACCTATTGTTTTCCTCCTTGTATAGGTCATCGCAGCCCATTTTTGAGATTTAGGGTAACATTATTATTCGCACATTAAAGTTTCTAGTCTTCATAAATCACTTTATAAAATGTTATAATCACTGTATTACTTAGCACTTTGAATCAAAGATATGACAAATATCGTTTATAAATAAGATAAACATTAGTGGACACAGGTTTGATCCTTGTTCAATACCAGATTTTTGAACATAGTTTGCAGAATTTACTCCCTTGAATTTAACGTATTGCATGCAATTTCTTAGATACAATTTAAATAAGGCAATTGCCTTATGTTATTAGCTAATCCGCATATTGACAGCATTTCCAAAATTATATGATGCGATAATTTGCTAAACGATTTACTGAAATCTGTGTTTATCAAGTCTACAGGTTTTTCAAGAGCTTATAAATATACTGAGTAATGTTTATTAGTTTGGTACATACAAGTAGATAGACCATTCATAAATCTCATGCTGATGCATTATGGAAAATACATTCAAAAATCTTTGCGAAATTCAAGATAGTTGTAATAGTCTTTTAATTGGTTATAACATTTTGAGAAAGTTTTCAAATATCTGGGATGACTAGATTTTTAAGATGGGTTATATAAATATATAAGAGGTATAAGAAATACTATGATACAATCTTTAATAAGAACAAATGGTATTTTATCTGATGCAGTGCACATTGTCGCTTTTATTTTCGTCACTATATTTAATATGTCACTTTTCCCTATATATTTTATTCAAATTGTGTTTTTTGTAATTAATTTGTTTTCTAATTCGTCAGAAATTCCGGTAGTATCATATATCATACTCCGAGCTGAAATAATCTGCAAACCCATTCATAGTTTCTTGAGAATAATTCATTACTACATCTCATATTATTCTACAGCCAGGTATGCAAGTTCTTCCTTTTATATTATTAAGATATTTAAATAATACCCTAGGATTGCATTTAATATCCTGCTCCATGTTGCAAATATAATTTTTATATTTCAGTATATCTAGTGATATCTAGGTAAAGTTTTTTAAGTATTGTTTTTCTTTAATTTTATTGATTATTTTCTTAGAGAACCTTTTATTATTGGTCATATTTCTAGCGTATTTAGGTATAAACTTATGCAGTACAGAGCACAACACTTGGTAAAAATATTCACATGCTTCATTAATATCCTTAATTTGAGTCAATATATCCCAGTTTATATTTATATCTGGAATGTTCACCGTTTTAAAGTTTATTTATTTATTTATTTCCCAACAGGACATTGCCAATACAAAGGGAAATGAGCAAATTGAGAGGCGAGGGCAACTATGGCAAAAAGTCCGAGAATTTCGAGTATTGTACAAGGGAACATAAAATTCAAGGAGGTCAAGAATAAATTTGTTAAATTCTGGCAATAACTGCATATACGAAATGGTTGTTGAGGGATATATTTTAAGTAATTGAGACTCCACACAGGTGCACAATAGTTCAGTTTCTTATTATAAACCCAAACAATTTGATACATGATTTAACCAATGATGAAATATGAGGTAAAAATGTTAATTTATGATCAAACAATATTCCTAAATCTTTAAGTATGTTAAGTCTAGGGATAGTAATATAATTTATTTTATATTCAGATATTATATTACATTTGCAATCGCAATCATTTTCGCAATGAATAATTAGTAATTTTTGGATTTTAACGGCGTTCACTTTGTGGTACATTTCAAGTGAACGCCGTTAAAATCCAAGAATTAATTCAAGCCAGTGTGTCCAAAAAGGCGAAAATGTACTTACAATTACGGATTAAAAAACAACTAGCAACTCAAAATTTAAAGTGGTATAAAAAAGTAAAAGTGTTTTCTTTATTCTTAATTAGTAATTTAATGTCATCTGCGTATATTAAAAAATCGCAATCAAGAATTAAAGAAACCCGGTTTATAAATAAAAGAAACAACACCGGTCCCAAATTAGATTCCTGGGGTACCCCACTCGTGGCTAAATATGGAGATGATTTACAGCCCTCAACTTCAATAATTTGTTTCCGGTTTGCTAAGTAAGAGACGAGGACGTTCATAAAGTTGTCATCAATTGCCAATATTGTATTCAATAATATATGATTCAATAATATATGAGGGCCTTTGAGATGTCAGAATATAACACGTTAACCTGTAATTTATTATCAGGAGCCTGAGATATGAAGTGAGTAGCATTCATTAAATTAGTCATCGTGTTGCGCTTTTTACAAAACCATGCTGCTCTTTCAGAATACTATATGACAACTGACTATATAATCAGCAATAATGCTTTCACTTCGATCACCTGACTTCAAAACTGGTATCATTCGCACTATCTTCCAACATTCCGAAAATGTACCACTGTCAAGGATAAGGTTGTAAATCCTAGCAATAGGTGCAGCTAAGACTTTAACAAGATCATGGAGAAAAATTAAGAATTTTATGAAAAATTAAAGCATTTTGATTAGAAGTTTGCTTTCTTAAAATTGTAGTGATTAGAGATATCACCCTGATAGTTCAGTGCAGAATTATGCATGTTTTCAGGTACAGGATGATTATCACACTTCACAACATTACCATTCAAATTTGACGAAGTACCATGCATACGAAATCCAAATCATTTTATTTACGTTATTGAACGAAGATTGTATATTTGCTTTTAATTCAGTATAGCTGATAACGGTGAACGATGTGCGTCAATGCGGACTAATGGGTCAACATCAGATGTTAGAACAATATCAATATTGTCAGATGAACAAATAACATCTAGTATTCTTTCTTTTTGTGCTGAAGTAAGTTTTTAAATTGTAAAAAAAGTTGAAAACAAGTAGAGAATTGGCAAGTGACTTTAGATGTTAAAAACGAGTAATATTTTGAAATGTCAATATCGTAAGATGAAGTAAAATGTTAACCATAGCTTCCAGAAATTATATATAGTTTGCTAGGGTAGTTTCAGGTGGTATATTTGTACAAATTAAAACAACATTATCAATACAAGACCTTATAGGGAATATTCTAACGTTAAAAACATTAATATTTTGGACATAATTGTCAGCCATTAGGACTTCACTACATCGATCGCTTAATCTATTACCTCGATATGGATTGTCAAAAAACTCGTCATTATATACGTTTGGTTTATGTCAAGTTTCTGTTAAATTATATCATTCATTTGCTTAAACGTTAAAAAATCTGTAAGTTTTGAATTTTGCCCACGTATCTTTTGATTAAACGTTCTGATATTTGCCTGTTGGATTATACTACGTTCTTTGTACCAGTATTTTTGGTACATTATACATCCATTTATTATGTAGATTTTATCCTGCATCCCTTCTTCTCTTTAACTCAGTACAAGCATGTATATTTTGTTCACGGTGGGCGATGGTTGTTGTTCTTTCCAAGTTTCTTTTTATTTTGTAAAATCTTCTTTACTTCGATTGTGTTTGTACGCGTGATTTTGATTGGTCTAGGCCGGAAGGTTTCCTACCGAGTCGATGGCACACTTTATATCTAATGATGTGCTAATTTTTACATTGTGTTTTTACCACATTGCTTGTTTGTCTAGTCGAGTTGACTTCAAGATCTTCCGGAAAAATTTTTTTCGGTTCTCAATTTCTCCGGAATGCTTGTGGAACTTGACAAGTGAGTATATTTATTTATTTATTTATTTACGGTATTACCATTTTATAAATATAGACATTACATAATACAATGAAAAGAAAATATATACATAAATTGAGAAAAGAAAAAGTAAAACAATATAATTCTATAAAAAAACTATATGTTAGAACTAGATATACGTATACGCAAGATATAATTAATATAACAGAAAAGATTTATACATTTGGGCAAAGCGAAAGATCAATCAATTTCAATAGGTTAAAACTATCAAAGGAAGTACCGAATAATAAAAAGTTAGGGGAAGAGCAAATCATATTTAAATCTAACCATCTTGCACAAGAGATTGTTCCTAGCAAAACTACTGCGATGAAAATTTTCTCGGAAAACTTGATGATTCCTTGTTCTTGAAGGCATATTAAAATTTAATTGTGCCAGTAGCTCACTGCAATTTATTAAACCATTTACTATTTTAAACAAAATACATAAATCACAATGCAAACGTCTTTCACGAAGAGATGATAATTTAAAAAATGATAGAATGCCACTAATCTGTTTATTCCATTACGATATGAAATATATAAAAGAAATTTGTTTTGCACCCGTTCAATTTGATCTACATATTTTAAATAAAATACATGAAGCGTATTCCAATTTAGGACGTACTAAAGAAATAAATAAATATTTCTGGATGTCTATAGAAAATACATTGGCGAAGCGATTAACCAATCCAAGGGTTTTCAATGCCTTACAACATATTGTGTTAATATGTTTTGAAAATGAGAGGTTACGGTCGAATATAACCCATAGATCCTTCACATAATCGACTGAAACCAGTTTGGATCCATTAATGTAATAAAAGTTTTCTACAGTACGTCCTCTACAAATGAAATACTGAAGCATTTGCTTATATTAGAAAATAGTTGGTTGTCACAGCACCATTTATAAATATTATTTAGGGCATCTTGCAAATATAAAATATCAGTTACATTTTTTATTGAACGGAATACTTTAAGATCGTCTGCATATAATAGAAAATTGCAATGTTTAATATAAGTGTTAAGATCATTTATAAATAGTAAAAATAGAATGGGTCCGCAGTGGGAACCCTGCGGAATACCTGAAGTAATATTGGTTGCTCTAGAAATAAAACTATTTATTTTAACAAATTGTATTCTATCAGTAAAATAACTCTGAATCCATTTTATATCACTAGCAAACCTGTGCGATGTAATTTATCTACTAAAATAGTATGAGAAACCCGGTCAAACGCTTTGGAAAAGTCTGTATACACTGCATCAACCTGACAATTGCTCTCAAACGCATTTAATATATAATTCTGGTATATAAGTAAATTTGATACAGTAGACTTTCCAAAACAAAAACCGTGTTGCTCATTACAAAGAAATCATTAGTTGCTCGGCAATCATTTTATCAAACATCTTTGGAATGACAGATTGAATAGAGACCCCTCTATAATTCATAATATCTTCTCTTGAAGGGTTTTAAAAAACAGACCTAATATAACTTTCTATAACATTATAGGAAAGACACATGTTTCCAAAGAAATATAAAATAATTTATTTAATGGTGCACAAAGAGAATAGATACAATGTTTGATAAAAAAAGGTGGTATTCCATCAGGACCAGGATTACAAAAAATAAATATTAGAGTGCGGGTATAAATTACAAATATAATCAACGGAAGAGCAATAATCAACATAAGATAATATATTTGATACTGGCGGAATATAAACAGCTGGATAATAAATGTATCACATACTTTCACATATAATTCCTCAATATTTGATGTTACATTTAAGGCTATTAAGGTGTGAATGAACTGCTATCAAAACACCACCCCCACGTGATTTAGCACTAGTTTTATAAGACCGAGCACATCTAAATACTGAAAATTCATGAAGACCTGATTCGCTATCATTTATCGATGAGTCTAACCAAGTTTCAACAAAAATTAATACATCAAAATAAGTCAAATTTACGTTTTTGTATAAATTACAAATTTTGGAACGAATTCCACCGATATTTTGAAAAAATATTTTCAGTTTTTGTTACTTTTTCGACATTAGATGTAACAATTGATGGATGACCGTTAAAATATTTGATAGTCAAATTATCTTCACCATTTTCTTTGCGATGAACCAGTTCTTGCTTTAAACGTCTAAAATGTCCTGTCATTGGAAAATCTTACAGATCCTTTGTCAACTGATCTTGATGCTTTTAAAAGATTGATAACTGAATCCCAAGAATCCATTATTAATTTTATTAGCCTCGGTTTACTTGATGCTTTCCTAATACGAATAACCTTTCTTGGGCACAAACTATTGAAATTAGAGCCCATAATGGTTTTAATCGCAGTTAAATCCTTCTGTATTTTCACTTCTGGTGAAGAATTTGATTCAGGAACTTTATATATCATAACATTAGCTGCACGCTGTTGCCGCTCTTCAAACTCCGCTACCATTGATTAAATTAAATTGATTGTGATTAAAGGGCATTTTCTAGTTTAGATAGTCGTTCTTTTATGTTATTATATAATCGGGCTTGTATTAACTTTTGATTTTATCAAACATTCTGATTGTATCTTGTCGACTATGGATGAAATATTATTTAATTTATTTTCATTTTGAAACTAATGATGCTACAAGTTGACGTAGTTCTTTATTGGCTTCATTCTGTTGTTTAAATTGATTACCTAGGATTAAAACTGATTTTTGTAGATCCTTTTTTTATAGCACATAACTAATAGTGTTGGTATTAATGGTAATGGTGTTTGTTGAATCTCCAGAGCAGTAATTAATTTCATCACCGATTATAAATAAAGCCTTGTATTTTTTAGCATAACTTACATGAAATGCAGACTATCATTCTCTACAGGTTATTTTCGCACTTTCGGGCACTGCTTTACACCTTAGATATTATATAACATGCACTAAACAAAGACCCTAAGTCATTAAGTATACTAAATTAATTGAATCTAAATCTCCCTCTTCCTGTCTCCTTCCACTCTTTAGACAATGGTGTATTATTGTAATCTCAAAGATGATTCCATAAAAATAACACATTCAAAGCTTTCTATAATTTTTTTTACATCAATAATCCTTTATACTCCCAAAAATTCCTAACTGTATTCTTTATTGTATTTATACATACACATGCAAAAACATAAAATTATCTTTATCAGGGCATTTTAAGTCCTTTTTCGTTCGCTACTCTCATTTGTATACATTCTAAAAAGAGCTCTACAGTTCTTTCTATAACCAACCAGTACTCATAACTCTTGTGAAACTTTTTGACAGTTCAAAGAAATAATGTATTATATGCATGTGCCCCCAATTAAAAACATAGACTGCGTGTTTTGTGACACTGACCTAATGCAAAATATACAGATTTGCGGGGCAATTTAATTTGGAATTGAGACATACCCTTAATTTTACAAAAACTGAATAACCAGTTAGCATACTTTTTATCATTTAGGGCGAATCTGTTAGCTATAAATAAATATTATATACAATACAGAGCCCACTATTGATACTTAAGGAACACCATAATTAATGAACCTATTATCCGGTAGCATATAATTGCATTTTACCCTTTCACACATTTTTGATAAATAAGTTCCGATTGCTGTCAATAACAACAAGTTATTATTGTTGTTAATAATAAGCGCCAAACACTTATATATATATATATATATATATATATATATATATATATATATATATATATATATAATAAAATATAAGCATTAGAAAATAAAGTGTGAAAAAAGGATACAACAATGTTATTCATATTTGTTTCTAAGACTGTATTTTATATTCTTTTTAAATAGCTTTTTTATTATATTTCGGCTTTAATCGATTATATATAATTAAGTTTAGTTTTGCCTTGACAATATGATTTATTCAATTTAAAAATTACCTAGAAAAGGGAACAGGAAGTATTGTTACTGCCGTGTCATTCAGAATTGCTATGGTAACCTAAATTAAACATTTAGCATAAAGTAATTAGAACTCATTTAATATTGCGATTGTTTTAACAGCTTAAATAATTACTATTATGCAATGCGGAATCTCTTATTTGCGTTTATTTTAACGTTCAATTAAATATGTGCATATAAATCCCATATTCTTGCAGGCTTAAGTCTGCGTTCATTTCCGTGCATACGATCAATTTACGATCAGCTTGTGTAATTATGAGTACATTACTTAATTAAGTACATTCTATGATTGACTTAATTAAATTTCAATGTAAAAATCATTATATTGTTAATAAATTAAAAATATTTAATTAATAAAAAATAAAATTAGTATTTAACACACTTTTGAAACTTCCTCTTATAGATAATTTATTAACTGTTATTACGCAATATTAATATATTGTTACGGATATTTTTATTTATTTCAGTATTTAATTAATAAACAAAGCTCATAAACGTTTTTAATTATTGTATTGTAAAAAAAAAGTAATAATAACTTTGGTATTTTGGTACTAATAACTACTATATAAACGAAATGAAACACACTAATAACTTTGTTTGTATAACACATTTCGTGTTATACAAACAAAGTTATTAGTGTTATTTCATTTCTATTCAACATGTATAACGAAGTAGAAGCCTTCAACATCAACAATACTATATAAACATTTAATAACTCTTTAAAAAAATGTTTTAATATTATGCATATGCTTTGGAGAAAATGGTTAATGCAACCATTACAATACTAATTCTCTGCCCACAGAATATATCTAGAGGTTCAAAATGTGTTTCTTCACGTAACTAAATAATTTTGAGATGAGAAACAGGATGGTAGTGACCATTACTATGTGGTATTTCATCCTACATTTGAATTTTGAGATGGTTTTATCTTATAGAAATATTATTATCAAGAACTTATTTCATTAAAATCTTATTTCAACTAACTTTTAAGCGTCCATTTTCGATCTGGTACATTAAAAAAATTGTAATTTTTTAATCTTATAGCAAAAATATTATCATGAAGTTATTTTATTAAAATGTTTTTTCATCTCACATTAAAAAATGCATGCTTTCGTATTGTTGAAATAATATTACGAAAAAGATATTTTATTAAAATATTATTTCAACTCACTCTTAAGCGCCCAATTTTCGACCTGGTGCAAGCCCATGACGTACTTCTCCACATCGGAACCACAGGCCGGCGACAGCGCGGCTTTAACCCTTGTATCCCAGTTGGCGGCGAGCAGTTCCGTGTTGTAAAAGTCCAGCACGCGAGATAAACTCGTGGTTACAATCACCCTGCTACCGTTAACACTCTCACTCGCGTTTGTTATATCGTGGGCGGCATCTTCGGCGGTGCGCGCCAAGCTCAGATACCCGAGGAACACCAGAGTCACCAACATCTCGTCAGCATTTGTTTGGTCGCGTATCGAGTCTTTACTGGCGCGACTGTTTTTGATCCCTACTATCACTTTCACTCGGTGTCGAGGAACCGCCGAGGGTTCCACCTCCTGAGAAATACCCAAGGAACACTCTCACCGTGGTTGGGAACCGGAGAAAAAATTCCGCGTTACCAGATAGTGTGGTAACGCTGCGTAATTGTTGCGAATTTTCTTTCCGGTATGTACACACTGTGCTAATGTCAAAAACATTAATTACTTTATTCGGGTACATTATACAGTTCATTCAACATGAAATGAAATGTTAATTTACGATAATTAAGCATATAACTAATTTCAATAGATTAATTTTGATATAAATAAATATAAATATGTTTTATAACCAATTAAGAACTGGAAATGATGGTGGCGACCGTTAACATGTGGTAGTTCATTTTAAAGAGTAAATAAAAATACTTTCGATGTTTTTATACCACTATTTATTGTATGTTGTTGAAACTATTCAACACTTGATAATGTCCTGCAAAGGTCAAAACTATAGTTGTATAAAATATTGCTAACATATAGTAAACTTTGTTTGTACAGGGTGATTCATTAAGGGTGGCCACTGGCCGTATCTCGAAAACCGTATATCCTAGAATTTGGGGAAAAAATTCTAATGACATAATCGGCCAAAAGAAGATGCGTTAAAATATTTTCAAATGCATAGCTTTCCGCTAGGTGGTGCATTTTATCATTTGCAAAATTAATTTGCGTTTTTTTACAAAATATTACCTCATTAAGGCTATTGAAAATTATCAAAATTAGAAACTACTGTACTTGGTTTACAATTTTTGCTTAAGTCATTTTTTTCTATCACCTACAGTTAAGTGGTGGGGGAAGTATACTTTTGTTTACAGAAAATGGTCTGTAACTACCTCAACCGATTTTCACAGGCTTAGGCTCAATGGAAAGAGTATTAGAAGTTGATTACATAAATAAATAACATTAACACATTTAATCTATGCGCTGGTAACTAGAGGGCGTTATGTAACACTTAACCCTATTTATGTATTTTTCTCAAAAATATCAAATGGAATGATATAACTCGAAGCAGCTTACAAAAAAGAAAATGAAATTACATATTGTTTCGTCAAAACCGCAAACTGATATCTCTTGTCATTCCAAAGATATTTAGATTTTTTAAATTTTCATTGTTGTTTTTCGTTGTTTCCGAAGTGTTGGTTCACCTTGTAAGTTGTAAATGAAAACATACTGCTACAGTTACATTTCAAAAAAATATTAAGTTAAATCGAATGGCACAATATTTATTAACATAATTAATGAAAAAAAAAATACAAAAAACTAAAATTGATACCTGCACCTATTACTTAGTTATTTTAGGTACTCAAAATGTTTCCCATAATTTGCTATGCACAAATTCAGTCTTTCTATAGTGGAATTGACACTGGCCTCAATTTCAGCACCAGAAATACCTTTTACTGCTTGCCGAATCCTTTCTTTCATATCCTCACGTGTAGTTGGAGGTGTTTTAAAAACCAGATCTTTAATTCTACCCCATAAAAAGAAATCTAAAACCCTAAGATCTGGTGACCTTGCTGGCCATGGAAAAATACTTCCCCTTCCAATCCATTTATTTGAAAATACAATATCTAAATAATTTCGGACACCTGCGGCAAAATGTGCTGGGCAACCATCTTGTTGATACCACATGTCTAACCTGTTACGAATTGGAACGTCTTCTAGGAGGATGGGCAAATCGTTAGTTAAAAAATCTAAGTACCTTTGACCCGTTAATTTTTCTTCAAAGAAAAAAGGTCCTATTATCTTCCTATTTAAAATACCACACCACACATTTATGCTCCAGCGATTTTGGTAATTGATATCCCTCTGCCAGTGTGGATTTGTTTCTGACCAGTAGTCACTGTTGTGCAAGTTAATTTTACCAGAGCTTGAAAATGTAGCCTCATCCGTCCATAATATTGCAGATAGAAATTGTTGATTATCATTTAACATTCCTTTTAACCAGTTGCAATAATCTAGTCGTCGATCAAAATCTATGTCTTTTAACTCTTGATGTAAAACAACATGGTAAGGATGCATTTTATGTTCTTTTAGTATTCTATTCACCAAAAAATAATTTAATTCTAGATCTCTTGCAATTTCCCTAATACTTGCACGTGGTTCAGCGTTAAAGTATGCCAAGAAGTTAATAACATTTTCTTCATTTTGTCTTCTACGTACCCTATTTCTTACCGAAACAGGTTGAACATTGCCAGTTTTTCGTAATCGTTCTGCCAGTCTTTTAAAAACTTTTCTTGAATGACGCCGTCATTCGTAACCCATATTCTCTTTCAGCAATGACTGCATTTTGTAGACTTTCAAAATACACTGCTAGCATATCATATGCTTCTTCATTTGAAAAATAAAGGATTATAATAAAATGATTTTTCAAACGTTCAAATTAACTTTGACAGCAACAACAAATTATAAATAAACAATCACAAAACAGAAATGTCATTTCCAAATGTGACTTGATTACTTTTACAACATCGCCCAGGAAAATAGTTTGACATACTCGTAATGTTACAGCTTATCCATATAAAACCATTGAAGAAATTTTAAGGAATCTAGGATAAAATTTCACTCTAGAAGGACTGAATTTGTGTAGGTACAGCAAATAAGGGGAAACATTTTGAGTTTCTAAAATAACTAGATAATGGGTGCTTTTAGAAATTTCAACGTTTTGTAAATTTCTGTTATGGGTAATAAGTTTTATTATTTTTCATTAATTATGCTAATAAATATTGTTGACATTTGTTTTTACATGACATTTTTTCTAAAAGTAACTTTAGCCATATATTTTCATTTACACCTTACAGGGTGAACCAACACTTCGAAAACAACGTAAACAACAACGAAAATTTAAAAAATCTAAATATCTTTGGAATGACAAGAGATATCAGTTTGCGGTTTTAATGAAACAATATGTAATTTCATTTTCTTTTTTGTAAGCTGCTTCGAGTTATATCATTCCATTTGATATTTCTGTGAAAAATACATAAATAGGGTTAAGTGTTATATAACGCCCTCTAGTTGCCAGCGCATAGATTAAATGTGTTAATGTTATTTATTTTTGTAATCAACTTCTAATACTCTTTCCATTGAGCCTAAGCCTGTGAAAATCGGTTAAGGTAGTTACAGACCATTTTCTGTAAACAAAAGTATACTTACCCCACCACTCAACTGTAGGTGATAGAAAAAAATGACTTAAGCAAAAATTGTAAACCAAGTACAGTAGTTTCTAATTTTGATAATTTTCAATAGCCTTAATGCGGTAATATTTTGTAAAAAACGCAAATGAATTATGTAAATGTTAAAAAGCGCCACCTAGCGGAAAGCTAAGCATTTAAAAATGTTTTTACGCATTTTCTTTTGGCCGATTATGTGATAATAATTTTTTCCCAAAATTCTAGGATATACGGTTTCCGAGATAAGGCCGGTGGCCACCCTTAATGAATCACCCTGTATATATTAGACAATAAATAAAAACGCCGAAATTTACTCTTCAATTAAGAATTATTATTAATTGTCTACAAATATAATAATTTAAAAGAATTATTACTTTATGAATATATCCATAAAATTTTATAATTTCTGACAAAATGGTTTAACTTATGAATGAATGAAGTCATCAATTTTTGGTAGAATTCATTAAGTGCTATATCCGATTTCATTTTTATAAAGTTGGTCTACAGCATGACATATCCGAACTACATTTTTCAAGTTTTCTACAACGTTTATAAGCATCTATTCTATAATCTTTCAGGTGCTTGGGTGCTTTTATCTTTCAAACTAGAAGAGATGCAAATAAAACTTTAAACTAAAAAAAAACTAAAATTGAATAATATATGAATAACTTCATTTAGAACTCAGATCAGCCAAAAATATTCATCACTTTTTGCTTCAATTGATTCCTCGTCAGCATTATTCTACATGCTCCCTTGTCTTTAAGGAATACCCTTTGTAACGAGTAATCACTTTGCCAAAAGCTATTTTTACTTCTCTTATACTGTACTTAATATAGCCACTTTCGAACTTGCATTTTGCGTTCATTTAATATCAACTATTCAGCATTAAGAATGAAATTCTTCATTAAGGTTTTTCAAAAGTTTTTACTTGATTTTAATCAACCATCTTCTGACTAGTCAATGGGTTCCAAAGATGTTAAATTTAATGCAGACTAGGCCTAGGATCCTAACAGATAAAATATATACATCTCCTGGTATACCATTAACTTCATTTCTTTTCAGCATTTTTTTCCTTCAGATTCTATACAATAAGATTTTGATTTGGTTTTAAATAATCAAAGGTATTATAATAGTAAACGAAAAATTTTATTTCAAAAACAGCCTTAGATCAATATTTTAAAATATTCAATTATTAAGCACTAAATATGGCTTACAAAATTAATTTTTAATAAAATTAAAAATAAAAGTACCACTGTCTTTAAGAGCTGAGTTCTACAACTACAATTCTGATCTATAGAAAAATCTTTCATAAGTGAAAAAACTCTAGTCTTGACAGGAGCTAGCAAATCCGCGAATTAAAGGAAGACACCATCATAGCTAGTTATCAGATCATCAAATACTCTGTAGCTGTCACAACGAATATGCACTAACAGAAGTGTAACGATATCTAAAAGATTTTCGTCTGGCACATATCTGACATATCGATATTAGCCAATTCCGACAAAGTATATCAAAATATCTAAATATAACTCTGATTTTTTTTAATACACACGACTTCACCTGACTTGCTTGTTTGAAATTAAACAGTTTTTTAATTAATTTTTTACTTTATAAATGTGTATTTCCTATTCACAAACGTTTCCAATCTCATAAACAAATTATTTTTTTACTTTAATTCTACTTAATGCTTAACAGCGAGGATCTGAGACGGTTAAAGGGTCAGAGGGAGGCCTTTCAGATATAGAAGGCCTTCTCCTCCAAACCAATTTGTTTGATGTCATGAATTAGACATGATGCAGAAACCAAATGTCCGAAAATTTCTCATCGATCGTCTAGGAATGTTAAATTGCAATGAATTTATAATTGGCATATCGTCTACAAAGTTATTAATGAGTTTATAGAAGTATAACAATGAACAAATCTTATGCTTCTTATATTTGTTACTAATATTAAAATAGGCAGGTAAGTTGGCATATCCCTCTCAGAAAAGGGGAGGAAGGTCATTGTCTTCTCACAGATTACGTGAATAAGCAGAACTACGTTCTAACCTATTTGAGTTCATGAGCACCCGTTATACTTTAGTAAGATGACATTATGAAGTGCTGTGTCATTACATAGGATTTTATTTTCTTCAATTAACGTGTCAAGGCAGATCGTTATGTGTGCATGTTACTAAATTTTACAATTTTCTACACGTTAAAAAATTCTGCTTTCAACAAGATGGAGGGATATCACATACTGCAAGACAATCGATGGAGGCTATGCGAGAATTGTTCGGTAACCGTGTGTACTCAAGGTTCGGTAAAGTTATCTGACTCTCTAGATCGTTAGATTTGCTCGTTTGTGATTGATTGATTAATTGATTGATTATGAAGTCATCTTAAGGCTAAGGAGTACATGAATGAGCCAATAACTCTCGATAAGGATAAAAATCACAGTATCAAAGATGTTGCAGCTGCTAATGAGGAATATCTTCTAATTTGAAAAATAACTTCGTACAAGATAAACCAATTAAATTACAACGAATTTTTTTTTTTGGTGGTGGTTTTGGTGTAGGCGTTAATGGAGTTGGTGGTGGTGTTGTTGTTCAAGGTATGAAATAAGGGTGGGCCACACTGATCTATTTAGTTTAATTTATTTTCTTGTTATCTAGTTCAGACCTGCTTCAACACGTCGGTGTAGTGAAGGTATGATACGGGCATGTATCAATGTACAAAATGATGAACTGGAGAATAATAGAATTCTGCAACGTTTTATTTAATTTTCTTATCCTATCAACACCCCTGATAATTCGTGGAATTTGTCTAAACTTGCTTGGCCTCTTTTCTTAGAATTTTTTGACTTATCAACATCCGTTAGAATCATGGCTCTCATTATCTATTTTCACCCTTATCAACCGGAAACGCCTTATTTTATCAACTTCCGTTACAAACAGGAAGTCCTTATCTTATCAGCCGGAAACCGTAACATCCTTTACAAACAGGAAGTCCTTATCGTATCAACCACAGGATAACCTGTCAACACCCACACTATTGCACATGTGTATTTTCATTTTGGAAAATGGTATAATTTGTATGATTACATGAATTAGACGTGCAGAAACCAAATGTCTGACAATTCTCATCGATGACTTAGGAATGTTAAATTGCAATGAATTTATAGTTGGCGTATTATCTAAAAAGTTATGAAAAGTTTATAGAAGAATAACAATGAACAAATTACGAATGCTATTAAACTTAACATAGGCAAGTAAGTTGGCTTATCCTTCTCAGGATAATTGTCATGTGTTGGGGCGAATAATGTTTTCAGGAGGGCCCAAGGGCGTTTCCAGCCAACTGACTTAGGGGGGGTAATTTTAAAAAAAGAAAAAATCTGTATTGTAGATCTGTAATAATATTATCCCAGAGAGGTAAATATATATTAATTCGGTAATTTTAAATTAAAACACTTGTTTAGTTTCATATTGTTATATTCAGTTTCCTGACACGTGTTTCGGTCAATGAAGACCATTCTCAAAGGAGATGGCAAAAAGCTCAGAAGAACTAAGAGAAAAGATCAAAAATTCAAAGAAAGAAATTAATAATAAAGAAGAGAAGTGGGCGGTGGAAAATGACGACCATTCTCAAAGGAGAGAATGGTCGTCATTGACCGAAACACGTGTCAGGAAACTGAATATAACAATATGAAACTAAGTAAGTGTTTTAATTTAAAATTACCTAATATTATAATTTCGTTTCATCAAGAGTAGAAGATAGAACGATAGAAGAGCCAAAGCAGCGAAAAAATACGTTGGAACAACAACAGGATACAAAACTAAAACAAAGGAAGATGAAAACAAGGACAAAGATAAGGCAAATTTAAATATAGCTAAGAATGAAGGGAAAACGGAGGAACTAAAATGCATGTTTAAAGAGTTGATGAGAGAAATGGCAAAAAACTCAGAAGAACTAAGAGAAAAGATCAAAAATTTAAAGAAAGAAATTAATAATAAAGAAGAGAAGTGGGCGGTGGAAAAGCAATAGATGTTAAAAAGAATCGACAACATGGAAAAAAGAGTGGATAAGTAAGAAAAGCAAATGAAAAAAAAAATAATATCATAATGACAGGCTTAGCATCAGAGAAAAACCATAAATAGAAGGAAGTCAAAAATTTCACATTACATAAAGAAAAACAAATAATACGAGTCGAAGTTGGAACATTCGAAACAAAACAACAAATAATGAGAGCAAAAGTACATATAAAAGGGTCCAAGATATACATAAATAATGACCTAACACATGAAGAAAGATTCGTACAAAAAAATTGAGAAATAACAAGAGAAGAAAAAGCAAAAGGAAAGAGAATAAGAGTAAGATACCGAAAGATAACAATTAACGGAGAGAAGTATATATTGTTCAAAAAAATGAATAAGAAAGCAACTAATAGAAATAAGAAAAACAGTTAAATACAATAAAAATAGGAATAAGAAATGTAAGAAGTATTAAAGGAAAAGAAGAGGAATTAATAGAAGAAATGAAAAAAAAACGTGGTAATTCATGATGAACACTAAACTACAAATTTGTAGTGGTAAAAATCATAGTAAGTGCGTTAGTTTAGTATTCAGAAAAAATATAATATACAAAAAATATGGGGACGGCATGGAAATCAAAATGGAAGAAACTACATGGAACATAATTGTGGCATATGCACCAAACGAAAAGGACAAAAAAGAAGAAAAAGATACATTTTACGAGATACTGCATGTTTAAAGACAATAATTATACTATAGTAAAGAAAGCACAATAGTCATGGGAGATCTTAATGGATACAAAGGCAAAAAAATATACAGGGGAAAGTATGGTGATGAGAACAGAAACGAAAATGGAAAAAGAATTATAGAATTATGTATAGCAAACAACCTCATTATTGCAAACACAAAATTCAAATACACTAGAGAAGTTAATCTCTCTTTAATAGACGCAGGAGTATGGAAAAGGTGAAAGATGTTAAAGTAACAAGACAAGCTGAAATAGGAAGCGACCAGTACTTGGTAAAAGTAAACATTAACACAGGAGCAGAAAACTTGAAGCTGCAAATTGAATAAGGAAGAAACTTGGAATGAATACCAATTAAAAGTAGAGAAAAAGACAAACAAAATAGAAGGAGCAGAAAGCAAATGAAAAATTTTCAAAGAAATCATAAGTGAAGCATCCCAAGAAGCACTATATCAAACAAACAGAGGAAGAAAAACAGGTCATGGTCAGAAGAGGTAAAACAATTTGCAAAAACAAAAAAAGAATTAGAAAACTTACATACAAAGAGGGAACGAACAGAAGATATAAAATAGCAAATAAAATAGTGGAACACAAAATCAAGATTGCAAAAAAAGCAATCCCGAGAGCAGTTCGGTAAGGAACTGAAAGAAATGTTCACAGAAAACCAAAAGATGTTAAACAATTAAACAAATAAGGAATAAAAGGATACTGAGCCACCCAAGTATAACAGGCAAAAAAGACGAAAATATAATAACAGAAGAAAATAAGATATTAGTAGGATTAAAAGAATACTTTAACGAAATAACCGAAACAGACTCTAATGGAGATGAAGAACAAATTGAAGGTGAAACAATTGGAAGAAACAACGAAATAACAATTGAAGAACTGTAGCAATGAAGATAATAAAACTAAGAAAAGCTCCAAGTATAGATGACATCACAGCCGAAATGATGAAATATATAGGGGGAAGGGAAAGGAAGAATTCCTGGAAATAACACCATCAAGAATCACATGATACCCGAGGAATGTAACAAGGGAATTGTAATACACATACACAAAAAGGGAGACACAAACATATGTGCAACTACAGAGACATTACACTCACAAGCATACCAGGGATAATAGAGGCAAGAATAAAAGGAAAATTAGATCAACGGCTGGGAGAAGAACTACATGGATTCAGAAAAAATAGAAATAAACAAGACTTAATACATATAATGAGACAACTAAGAGACAAGATGATTAAAAAGGTAAAACAATTACACATATGCTTCATCGGCCTAAAAAAGCACATAGCACGGTAAGAAGAGAGGGCATATGACATATACTTGAGGGATAAAAGAAGTATAATAAACATAGTTATACAGAAATAACAAAAATAAAGTAAGAATAGGAATTAAGAATCGGAGGAGACCAAAACAGGACTGAGACAAGGTTATATATTAAGCCCTTTACTATTTGCAAGAAATAAGAAATAGAAAACAAAGAGCCGAATTCACTAAGATTGGGTATAGAAATATGAAGCTACTAAAAATGCAGATATTAATGTTTGCCGACGACATAATATTTATAGCAAATTCCAAAGAAAAACCTGGAAATATACAAAGAGAAGCTGGTTGTAGTGAATCTTGGACGAGGCATTAAAAATTAAATGACTTCTTCAATGGTGCCAATGGCATTGTAAGTAGCCTGTACTTGCATACATTTTGATATGGACAAATTTAAAGCATGGTTGAAACATGGTGTTCTAAAGACGTTGGGCAAGGTTAACTGCAATATAGAATCAACTCCCTTCAATTCTCCCATCATAACGGAACATCCATATGTTCCAATTCAAGTATAGGCTCTTGATTAACATCATTATAATTATCATATTACAAGAGACATTTGTTAAATATGTTTAACTGTTTTCCAAATGATTTTTTAAAGTTATATCATCAGCTGCAATTCGAAACGTAGAATTTCACGAAAATCGCCCTTGTTTGCAATAGATTTTGTATTTAAGAGAGAATCAGCGTCATGGTGATCTCGTAAGGGAATATTTTGTTTTTCCAAAAAATATACGCTTGATTATTGGTTTTATTCTATTTATATTTTCTTCGATTTGTCTTGTCTTTCCATATTTAATTTATTACTTATATCTCGTAATGGAGTAATGAATGATTTTATATTTTTTTCCGCATAAACAATTGAATTTTTATGGTACTTAGTATTTTCATGAAACACCATCTTTATCTGATAATTTAGAATATTGGGATACTGGCTGAGTTACTAATTTTTGTAAAGGTACTTTTTGGTGCAACCTACCGAATTTTGTAAAAAAAAGCAATATTTTCAAAAGATTTCCTTTAAATGATTAGAAAACATTAACTAATTTAATTGTCTAAAACGTTTTTCAGACAAGTAATATTTAATATCCTTTTCTTTTTTTATGCATAGAATAGAGTACACAAAACTATCATTTGGTTTCCATTTACAATTTAAAATTCGAAATTTGTCAATTTCATCAACATTAGTATTACTAAATTTGCCTATATCGATGTAAATTTCAGCGTTTATAGATATACATGTTGTATGCTCCTTTTTTTATGTTTTCCTTTTCTCTTATTAGGAACAACCTAATAAAAATCCTGAAGATTCTTCTCCGTTTTCTGTATTATAATAAATTGGTAATTAGTCAGTAACCACTAAAAATTTAGGATTTATATGCAACGTGCAAACAGATTCAGTTTCTATTTTTACATTTAAACCAATTAAGACAAGAAATATTATATATTGAACTAAGAAATGCAATTCGCGCACTCTTAATGTAAAACAATGCAACGATTAACGATGCTAAAGGGGTGAATAGAATCAATATATGTCGAGTATTCCCCCTCTTACCACTGGGGGAAATCCAAAATATGGTTAGCAATATTTAAAGTATGTCTTTTACATTTTTAGAATAACTAGAATAACATATCAATTAACTTCTGATCTGCAAATAATGTATATTCTTTTCAATACTGCCTCTCCTATATTTGTAATACAAATCTTTATAAGGCAACTTTATTACCTTTTGTGCCATTTTTAATGTATTATGATCAACCACAATTATTTTATTCCTGTAGTAATAAATCTACCATCCAAATATTTGGCTTGTATGGTATCTGTAGCACCCTTATTGATATTTTTAATGTAGCATTGCACAATTTCAATGTATTTTACTGGCTTGTACTTTGAATACAATATAAATCAGAAAATCTTCATCTTAACATAATTTGAGCATTAAATATTTACAAAGTACTTTACATTTACATTTACTATGTTTTTCACAACAATTATCAATAAAAATTGTAGTGCGTTTTCAAATCACATCCATTCCCCGAACTTGATAAAATCAAAATTTTACACAACTTTCCGAATATGACGACCGGATCCCCCAAGTCTTAGCGATTCATCACTTGAGATCCGACTAGAAAACAACTTTTGGTAGGAGTCCGACACTATCGTACTAAAAGGATGCTGCAGGATTTCCTTTCCTCTAATCAAAAAATGTCTCACTTGAAAATGACTGTAAAACTCGAAACTAAAGTAGGGTTGTTGTAATTATATAAACTATTTTTAATATAAATTACAATAAATAATTGTGTTCCTATATTATGGATTACCACATAGTAACGGTCGCAACCATCATCATAATTAACATAATTTGGCATTTTATCTTTATCTGAGAAAAATATTTAAATTGGTTGTAATACTAACTCTATATCACTTTTCTATCAAATTACTATGAACCTACCAAAATTATATGGACAAATTAATCTTTAATCAAACCAGTAGTATCTTATACGTCATCGTAACTTACATATATTTAATACAAAAATTGCCAATATTAATATATATATATATATATATATATATATATATATATATATATATATATATATATATCTTATACCCTTGCGGGTGTCGAGATTATTCGTCTTTTAATCTTTTTATTATATCTCTCCATTTCTTCCGATTTTTGGCCGTTTCTTTGATTGTGTTTATATCTATTTTATATTTAGTCATTATTCCTGTAATTCTGTTATCCCATGTTTTGTTTGGTCTTCCTCTTCCCCTCCTGCTTTTCCATATTACTTTAGTTTATGTTCCTTCTTTCTTATTAGATGTCTATACCATTCCAGCTGTTTCTTTTCTATTACTTTGTTAATGTCTTCTATTCCCAGCATTTTCCTTATCTCTTCACTTCGTATTCTGTACTTTGTAAATTGTTCTTTATGTCCCTTTAGAAATCCTTTTATTGTCTAATATTGTCTCTTTCAAGTTATAGTACGTTTTGTTTGTTGTTTGTATTCTATTATTTATTTCATCTTCCATATCTCTTTTGTTATTTAGCACTATTCCTAGGTATTTGTATGCTTCAATCTGTTCTACGCGTGTTCCTTCTATTATTACATTTGTTTTCACCTCTTGTTTTGCTATAACTAGTATTTTGGTCTTTTCTATGTTAATTTTCATTCCATTCTTTTTTTAATTCCTTGTACCATATATCTATATTTACCTGTAGATCTTTTTCCGTTTTTGCTATTAGTGCTAGATCGTCTGCAAATGCGAAGTTTTCAATCTTCGTTTTTTCCATATTGTATTACCCTACTAGAAACATAATGAAAAATATAAATTTTTCATTATGTGGTCCAGAAATGTTATAAATAGTTTAGGGCTTAGTAATCCTCCTTGTCTTAGTCCTGTAGATGTTTTAAATTCTTCTGACTCTCCTTCTCTTGTTCTAACGTAATTAGATGTATTCTCGTATATACTTTTAATTCCTCTCAATAATTTCGTTCCTATATTAACTCTTTTAGAATTTTCCATATTTTTTCCCTTGGCATTCGATCAAAGGCTTTCTCCAAGTCAATGAAAGCTAACAGCATTTTTTCTTTATTCTTTTTTATTATTTCTATTATTATATTTTTTATTGACTATTCCACTCCTATTGCATGTAGCCAATGAAAATGAGGCATGTGATATTTTTTAGCCAATCACGTCAATTTATAAGTGAATAAACACCAAGTTGCTATTTATTCATCTGAATAACCTGAAGTTAGCTATTTCCCGACAAATGAATTGAATTAGCCTTGATAAAAAAGCGAAAAACGTTGTTTCTACGTATGTCAGTTGCAAATAGGTTATAAAATCAAAAGGTTTGGTAACACTTCATTATCCATAATAAATGCGACGGTGACAAGTTCTGCACCAAAAAATCAAACTTAAACGAGATCGTGTGTTTGGAAACGATTTGAAGAAATCTGCGCCGATAAAAACTACCAGTTGTTAGCAAAACTTTAATGGAAACTCTTGCCGCGATTATGATGACTGGGCGTATAATATAAAGAAGGTAAATGCAAATGATTATAAGGGAGGTGTTATTTAATCAATGTCGAATTTTTCGACCAAAATACTGCAGGAGATATATCATAAAAATTTTAATATAAACATTGAACCATTCACCGATATTCGTTTCAAGTCGTGGAATAGTCTTTCCAAATACCATTCGTGATGACAATTAAATCGGAATAAATTTTGTTTTTAGCGCATTCAAGTTTGTTGCTTAATCGCGATTTTTATTCGAGCAACTGATAGAAAAAATCACTCGCCTGGCGGCTCGTGATTTTTTCGTGACAGTTGCTCTCATTAAAATCGCTAAGCAACAAACTTTCATGCAAAAACAAAATTTATTCGAGTAAATTGCCATCACTTATGGTATTACTTGTGAAAAAATATGGTCTTGTGTTGAATGCCCTCTTCTAAATCCACTTTGGGATTTTTCCATATCTTTTTCTGTTTTCTTTTCCAATCTGTATGTATTGCTTCGTATATCTTAGCTGTTGTGCATATTAATGATATTCCTCTGTAGTTGTTGCATTCCTTAGTATCTCCTTTTTTGTATATTGGAAATAGTATTGCATTTTCCCATTCCTTCGGTGTCCTTCCCTTTTCCCATATTAAGTTTAATAATTTTTGTACTAAACCTTTTCCTGCTTTACCCATGTATTTTAATTGTTCTGATTTTATGTTGTCATGTCTTGAAAGTGTTCCTTTCACCTTTGCATTTTTTTGTACCGTCGTTTATTATTTTTCCAGATTTATCTTTTATGTGAGTTAATATTATATGTTTCCTTTTCTTTTTTTTCTTATCATTCTGTAAAATAATTTCTGATTTCCTTTAAAGTTCTCTTCCAAAGTTGTTCCAAAGTCTTCCCAAGCATTTTCTTTGGCTTTTTTTACCACCTCTTTGACTTTTTTCCTCTGCTTTGTGTATTCTTCGTATACCTCTTCTCTTTTTGTGTTTAAATATTTTTTCCATTTAATTATTTTCTGTTTTATCTCTTCTTTTATTGTCTGATTCCACCAATGTGATTGCTTTCTATTTGCGTTATTTCTTATTTCACCCCGTGCCCGTCTTGTTGCTTCTGTAATTATATATTTGAAGCTTCTCCATAATTCTTCAATATTCCTGTTTGTTGTTGTAGTTCTTTAATATTATTTCGATATTTTCTTATTTGTATGTCATTTAATCTATCCACTCTTAATTTTATTATTACTCGCTTTTCCATTTTTTCTCTTCTTGGATCCCATTATCTTCTGTTTTAATGTTGGTTACCACCATATAATGATCACTACCTATTTCCCTTCCTCTTTTGACTCTTACATCTCTTATTTTGTTAACTTGATTCCCCTTTGCCAAAAAGTAGTCAATTATTGATTTTTCGTTACTATTTCTTTCAACTCTAGTGAATTTGTGTATGTCTTTATGTTTGAATTCAGTGTTCATAATGTCCAATCCGTTAACAATGCAAAAGTCGATTAGTCTGTTTCCATTATTATTTTTTGTTTCTTCTTCATGCATTCCCATGATTTCTTCTATTCCTCTAATTTTGTTTCCCACTCTTACCTTAAGGTCTCCTATTATATATGTATTGTATTCTTTATTGATTTTTCATATATCATATACAATTTTTGTCAAAATGTGTCCTTTGTTTTCTTGTTTTCATCTATACTATTATTACATTTGTTGATAATTCTTCTTCTTTAATTTTCTGAAAAGCTATTTCCGCTATGGTACAGATTCGTTCGTAATATAATGGTAAATGATGGCCTTCAAGTATCATCCATTAAAAACGTTTTTTGTAAAATAGAAAAAATAAATCACATCACAATAAACCTTGTATACACAAATTATTGCCAATATTCTAAATAAAACCAAAACCAAAAACCTATTATTTTTTATTTACCAATAATACAAAGTTATAGCAAGCAGAAATAAAATAAATCGGGTATATATTTACGCACAAAAATTTACGTTTAACAATCTGGGCCAAAGAATGAATAATCACAAAAATTATTTTATTAAAAACAAACCCAATATTCCTATTTATTACATTATCCCACATCCAGTTTCTCATATAGGTTACTTTAAATCATAACACCGCAAAAATATTATGAATTATATGCTATCTCAAATGTTGTAATAGTTTTGCAATTTTTACTTCCTCCTTTGGCACTTTCACAAAAATCCGTGTAAAATAATAAGAACTGTTAAAATATTCTGAAAACAATAGTTACGAGCCGCCGCCTCAACACACTTCCAGAATATAATAAGTTTATTATGGTGTACTATTGTGTAACCAATTATGCCCGTTATTAGTGAACCATGCATTGTTATGGTGTTATAAAGTCGAGCATTTGTTAAAATGTTACGGAAATTGCGAAATAAAAAAATTAAATGCGAATTTTTTCAAAAGGTTATATAAGTTATAAAAAGTACAACATAATCCGTATAAACTAAAACATTCCATTTGTATTATATTCGCAAAATAATTATCAATATTAAAAGCACAGGTTTGACAAAATGTTGGTGTAGACATATAATTACAAGAGATAGTAGGAAAGTAGTGCACGTTTGCACCATGCGGTGTAGAGTAGCCGCCGACTGTGGGCTAATATGTTCAATTGTATTTTTGTTATTTATTTGCAAAGTTACGTCTTACCGTTCTTGACTGTTTATGTGAGTTTTTATAATGTTCAAGAAAATAAAGAACGACGCTAATAGTAAAACTAGGAATGTAATTAGATTTCTCACAGTAAAACAGGAGTGCGAAAGGAAGAAGTTAAAGAACTTAGGAAAATGACGAGCATTACTGAAAAACTTTCAACGATCCAATCTATGGTCCAGACTTAGCTTCTTAAGATTACCATTTGTTTACAAAACTCAAAGGCTTTTTGTCAAGAAAGATTACGTATCACAATACACTAGTGGAGGAATGTGAAGCTGACATACAAAAACTCGTCACATGCCACGACAAATGTTTAAATGGGTCTATATGATTATGTAGAGAAATAATTTAAGGTATGTTCTTTATAAATTAAATGTTAATGTTTGTTAATATACATAATTTTTTTATATACTCCCAAACGGATACTACTTTCCAGATGGCCCTTGTAGATGACACATGTATTTGATAATACCTCAATAGTAATAATTAAGTTGATAATTAAATTTTGTTTAAAAACGTATTTTCATACAACTAAAAGAATTTTTTAGCATTTAATTTTGCATTATTTAAGCTATTACCACCATTTTGATATGAAAAAATGACTAGCTCTTCAGGAACGAGACAAAAAATCATCTATAAATAGATTGCTTGTGTTTTATAAAATCTATAATTAAAAGATCTATTTTTAATAATAATATTTGGAAATTATAGTTTTTGTAAGATTATAATATCTAAATGGTTTTTATTAAAATAACACATAGTATTATATATTTTAAACATGAGTAACAATATTTTAAAAGTTGTTTTCTTTGGACAGAACTTACAAGTCAAAGAAAAAGATTGACGTTGTATCATCTATTTCTTTTAATCTGTTAAAGCACTTAAAATAGCTATTATAAGTAATTTTTTATAAAGATTATTAAAAAATACATTTTATTTATTTATTTATTATTAATAACCGTTTCACTTAATTAAACACGTTTACATATACTTCATTAAAAGTTAATGTTATTGTAAATATATGTGTAGTAAAAGGATTAAACATGCATATTATATATCATCAAATTAACAGTCAGTTAACATATGAGATAGAAATTAATAAGTAATAAAATATTTTGAGAAATATGGAACAAACTAAATATGTAATTAAATTCCATATATCATAAATCATAAATATTGGGATATTATGAAGCACTCTCTTATTACATTATATTTAAGATTAGATAAAATTGTAGAAAAGTTTATCAATTAATATTGAAAGTAAAGTAATATATTGTATTGTATTGTATTTTCTTTAGTTTTCATATGCTCAATGGGCGAAAGATTAAAAGATCGGGGTGGCAATGGTACGATGTTAACATTATTCTTCGCAAATCGGTCCGTAGAAACTCCTACAATATGTGGACAAGCATTGTCTTGCTAGACAAGTGGGTCTTACAGCTGCTGAAATAACTGAAAACGGGGTTCTATCACCTCATCCACATATCGCTGGATGTTCATATTGCATCGGATGAATACCAAACGAGACCTACTTCCATGAGTTATAACACCCCATACCATAATCTCCTCAGTTTGATGGACATCCCTATTAACAGAAAATCCATGCTGCTTGATTTACCGCATCTTCGTCCAACACCCATACGCAATCATGCATCCCTTAACAAAATCGGGATTTATCACTAAACACTACCCTAGGCCAGTCCAACCGCATCCTACATTACTCCAAACGTTAGTGACAACACAAAATGTGGCAGATAGGATTCCAAACTGAAAGTGCTGGTTCTACACACACAAAAAACTTGGCGGGAGGACCACCTGGTACTACAACTACTACTACTACCAAAAGCTTCAATTACACTAAATACAAATGTTTATATTTCTACATAGGTCATAAATAAACCTATTGAGTTATTAATCATCTACAAATATTATTCCATACAAATTTGCTGGTTAAATCGAATAACTCGAGTCCCTAACATTTTAGAAAAATTTAAAAAAAACACACAGATTTATAAACAAAATGTCTATCAGGTTGATTAAAAAATAATAATAATACATTTATTAACGGAAGTCATTTACAGTGTACAAGTATTAAAGATGATTAAACACTAAACACAAAATAAATAATTAAAAATTATAATAATAATAATAACAACAAAAAAGTACACATTATTAAGAGTCCGACGCAAACTACTTAACGAGTTTACAAAAAAATCAACTTACTGTGTTGGTGTTCCGAGTGCGATGCATAATCCGTCCTTTAGAAGGAGATATTAAATTTGATATTATCACGTAAGCGGCGAGGAAGTAGATGAATGTCAATTAAATCG
This sequence comes from Ontholestes murinus, assembly GCA_963969525.1. NCBI lineage: Eukaryota > Metazoa > Arthropoda > Insecta > Coleoptera > Staphylinidae > Ontholestes > Ontholestes murinus. The sequence continues at coordinate 37,581 of CAXAKX010000906.1, forward strand.
AGCAGTTAGGACAATCGATGTTATTTTGAACGATTTTGTAAACAAGTAAACATCTGAATTAAAGCGATTTGTTGAAAAGTTTAAGTTGGTATTAAAGGTAACGCTAAGGTCTTTAATAGTTGACTCGTGATAAAGGTTTGCCCAGAAGAGAGTAAACATATAACAATGTAGATTGACGTCTAGAGAAAGTGATCACATTGCATTTTTAAGGTTAAGTACCAGCTTATTTTCATTACACCACTGCCCAAATGACAGTAAGTCAGAATAGAGTAACAACACATCTTCCATTGATCGAACTTTCATATAAATTTTTATATCGTGCATATTTGAAAAACAGCCCACTACATCATTAATAAAAGCACCCACCCTAGGTGGTAACCTTGCAGAATATCAGATGATACGCCAATAGCATCCTTGAGTTAACCTCTTGCACTGATCATGAATAATACTAAATTAAGAGTAATCAGAAGAACACCGAGATAACTTGTACGATTAATGTAATTTTAAGTACTAGACTTTTTAACACAGTACTGAACCATTTAGGGAAACAAGAAGTCTTCTTGCGAGCCGGACATATTTTAGGTACATGTTGATCTAATATCCCAACAATGATGCTACAACCCTCGAATATCCCACCGTACATTAAGAATTTATAATCCGTGTGCTAAAAATCATAAACAAGTACGTTCTTATTAACTAGCCATACATTATCAAATGAATTTTCTAACTTAATAGTAATATCTAATTTTGGTAAAATTGAAGACGTAGATTCGGAGTGACTAAAATTGGATGCTAATACAGGTGGCGTAAAAATGAGATCTAAGGTAACGGAATTCAAATTCAAAACACAATTAAGTTGGTGTGAGTTTATATAACCAAAAGTGTTGGACACTAAGGAAGTTTTAGTACAGGTGCAATCGGTTCTAACACCGCATTCATCGTTAATCCAAGATGCGAAAGGCAAGTTGTAATCGACGAACATGCACAATTTGTTAGAAGCTAGATATTAAATCCACTGACTCACAATGGCTTGATAAACTGCGCAATCAGAGTTAGGTGGTATTTATATACAGGGTGAGTTTTTTTCGATGTTCTCTATGGGGATCTCGGAAACTATAAGAGATAGAGAAACGGTTAAATGGGGAAAGAAGTGTAGATTTACGAGACGAATAAAATTCCACTTTCAAAGTTTTCAAAAAAGTCAAGGATAACTAGATATTTTGAAAAAAGTAAAAAGTGTCAATTTTTTCAAATCAATATATCTCGGTTATTATAACAGATAGAAAAAAACTGTAAAAGACAAAGTTTTAGATAATTTTATGCAGATTAATAAAAAATAATCAGAAAATTTTTATCGCCATTAATTCCCGAGATATGACACAAACTTAAATTTTTTTAAATAGAAACCATAGTTGGCTATGACCTCATTCAAAATGTAATTTTTTTTTCTTTAATCCAATATGGCATACGGCATAGTTATTTCTAAAAATAAGTGAGTTATAGTCATTTTTAATTTTATTATAAATAAAAGATGGGTAGCCATGAAAAAGGTGAAAATAAAACAATTGCAGTTGTTTATAATAATAGCAATATTGTAATTATTAGTTTTACAGAGATAAAACAAAAAAAAAACAACAGCATAAAGCAATTCTGTAATTATCAATATATCAATGGGAGAGAAATTTTAATATTAAAAAAATATGGTCAGAGTCCACTATTAATATTATTATGATATAAATTATATCTTTTTAAAATGGATTTTATGGCTTTTGTGACTATTTTCATGTAAATTGAATTAAATGTTTCAATAACAGCTAGTTTATGATACTTCATGGATTGATATGATTTTTCATATACTTTGTTTTTTACATAACCCCACAGAAAAAATTCTAAAACGCGCAGATCGGGAGATCTAGGTGGCCCTGGAATTGGTTTATTTCTTCCCATTTATGAGTTAGGTAAAGCATAATTTAAATAATTTGTAAAGCCAACATGTTATAAGGTGGAACACCGTCATATTCGAACTATTTCAATCTTGCTTGTAATAATAAATTTAAACAATCGAGCGTATCTTCAAATGTTTTCTGAAGAAAATGAAAGTAATCATTTTCACCTAGTGAGCTTTCAAAAATATATGGACCGAGAATTATTAATCCAAACACACCATTGATTAAACCCAAATTTAATTTGTAGTTTTCTCTGTGAAACTTCTCGTGGATTCTTTTGAGTTCTTCTAGGTTCATTGTGGCGATTAAAAATACCACAATTAGTGAATCGCGATTCATCTGTTCATAATATTTTTGTAAGAAAGGTATTATCTTCTTGGCAAATGTATTTATACCACATACAGAAGGCCATTTGATAATTACAAAATTATTATTCTTATGCTGGTTTTTCATTTTTGTTTAACTTTGTAATACTAATAATTACAATATTGCTATTATTATAAACAACTGCAATTGTTTAACTTTCATCTTTTTCATGGCTACCCATTTTTTATTTATAATAAAACTTAAAATGACTATAACTCACCTATTTTTAGAAATAACTATGTCGTATGTCATATTGGATTAAAGAGAAAAAAAACACCTTTTGAATGAGGCCATAGCCAACTATGGTTTCCATTTAAAAAAATGTAAGTTTGTGTCATATCTCGGAAAATAATGGCGATAAAAATTTTCTGAATATTTTTTATTAATCTGCATAAAATTATCTAAAACTTTGTCTCTTACAGTTTTTTTCTATCTGTTATAATAACCGAGATAAATTGATTTGAAAAAATTGACACTTTTTACTTTTTTCAAAATATCTAGTTACCCTTGACTTTTTTGAAAACTTAGAAAGTAGAATTTTATTCGTCTCATAAATCTACACTTCTTTCCCCATTTAACCGTATCTCTATCTCTTATAGTTTCCGAGATCCCCATAGAGAACATCGAAAAAAACTCACCCTGTATATATATATAGCCCAGAGTATAATTTTACAGCTAACGATGTGAATGCAAACAAACAATTCTTCATGAAAATTGCTAAGACTATAAGCTTTTTAGCATGAGTATCGATTTGATACTGCCACTAGAACTCCTCCGCCATGAGATTTAGACGTTGCAACACATCGGTAAACTTTACAATTAATGAATCCTAATTCGGCATAGATATTGAGTCCATTGTCAGCCATGTTTCTGTAAATATAAAAACGTCATGTTTAAATAAAGGCAAGGTAGTAAAAGAAGAATATGTAGAATAATCAACACATAAATGGACTGTAGAGGATGATGGACATGAAGATGGCAGGGCTAGACTGAAATTTGAATTGGGTGAACTGACGGGCTTTGTAAAAAAAGTAGTTATAATCGCGCTTGGTACATTGGATGGTTTGTATTTACGCCGTCGATTTATAAAAACACGTATGGAAACACCCTTTGGCTATTTATCGCGTAAAATTTGCCGTCAGTAGCACTAGTAACTGTACCAACTTTAAAGGAAGTATAGACTTCGTTTCTGGTAAGCGGTAAACAAGTAACGTCATTGATACCTAGATTAATCCGGAAAAAATCCAATCATTCATATAAGTAATAATATCAACATTATTAATTTTAATTTTTCAATAAAACATGTCAATCAAGCTACGGATTTTTTTTTTAAATCAGCCTACTAAGAAAAGGGTTCTACTGCGCAATATACAAAGATTCTTAAATTTGAAACTACGAGGTTTTTTTTATATTTTAGAAGTGGGCGATCCAGGCGCTGCCATCTGACAAACCTAACGGAAAATTTGACCATTTGTCCAGTTACTCAAAACGTTTTGATGTCAATGCGACATTTGTGTTGTTTAAAGTGACACGAATAAATGATTTCACCCAAAAAATAGAATTATGTAGTGCGATTGATTTTTACTTCATTCGACGTGGATTATCTGAACATAAGTAAATTGTTGAACTTAATTCAATGTTTTTGGCGATGAAGCGCCATCAAAAAACACTATATAACAATGCTATATGGAATTCGATCGTGGCCACCAGTTCGCTAAGTGATGAATTTCGTAAAGTTGTCCAAAATCGTTTGTTGTTTCAGAAAACATTTTATCTTTGAACTGATAAACAGTAGACGACTGTATGGGTCCCTTTGAAGCAAAAGGTCGCCTTTTTTTTTGGCGACGGTGCACAACCATTTGTTTGTCAGCATGAGTAAAAGTGTATTGATCTTCATGAAGAATATTTTGGAAATAAATAAACCCATACAATATTTTAAGTATTTGTAGCTAATTGCTTAGATAGCTTATTTAATAAATGAGATACCAAATTCACTACCACTGCTTCAACAACTTTTTTAATGCAAATTTCAGTAAACGTAACGGAAATTTCAGTAAACGTAAATGTCATTTCCCAATCAACAATGAAACTTAATGATTCATGAGGATTAACTATCAACTCGATCGACTTTATCTTTTGAGCTCATATATCGACCATTGCTTTAAGTAGGTAATAACACTACTAAATCGTACTGTATGACAAACATGGTGTAACATAAGTTTGAATGTGAATCTCAATTTTGTTTATAGGCACATGATAGTCGCAGAATAGTTAGGAGACGTCATAGAGAAAGACCCAATATATAATTTAAACATTAAATACAAATAGGTACATTTAAAACTTGCTTAAACCATTCTTACTACCATATCTGCAAGAAATGAAAAATTTGACGAATAAAGCAATAAACCTTTCTTTCACAATTTTAATTGAATTTACCAAATGTACATTTGGGACATAAAATGAGCATTATCAATAGATTATCACCAGCTTAGTGCTAATACATTGATAATGGTCACTTTGTGTCGGAAATGTACGTTTGGTTAATTCAAATAAAATTGCGAAGAAAGGTTATTAGTGCTAATTATTCGTCAAATTAATTTGATATTCACGAATCTCAATCAATCAATTTAAATGTTATTTTTTTCAGTAAGATAATGTATGAAGTTTCTAAATACTGCTAATGTTTTTAGTTAATAATTAGAAAAACACTCAAACATTTCGTAAATCTACAACAATGAGTCTTACTAAGATTACAAAACAAATCACTTATTGAAACAACTACTTATCTAGCGAATACCTCGACAAATATTGAATTATACAAAAGTGATTTGCGTGTTGCAAATAGAAAGGCTATAAAAGCAACCCTAATTTAAACGTATTTATTACTGTCAAATAAACTAAAACTGATTAAATGTTAATTAAAAATCAATTAATTTTCTATTTATTTAATGTGATTTTTGTAAAATAAAACATGAAAATGGTGATGTGGCCATCATAGTAGTTTCCCTATATTTTTCTCGAAAACTATGAGGTTTACGCAAAAAAGTTATTCTTAATAATTTATTCAATTTTAAATTCTCTATAATTACTTTTAATGTAACTTTTACGTAACTCCAATATTTTATTAGTAATTTTCAAAAAACGTAAAAATATTCAATTTTTTTTTTTTTCTCGAAAGTTAAGAATTTTATGAAAAATATGTTCGAATAAAATTTGTTCAGTTTATTATTTCCTTTAACTTTTGTTTGAACCGTTTTAAAAAATATTTCATATTTAGAAAAATATGACCAAAAAACCAAAAAACGCCTCGAGTAAACACCCACTTCCGGTTTATGAATGTTTACCAAAAGCTTTTCAGTTCCAGTTTTTAACGATAAAACCTTAAGTTTAGATTTTCATCTCAATACGATGTTTCGTGTTTGAGATACAGCGCCCACCGACAGACACACAGACACACAGACACACAATTTTTTTTTTCCAGAAATTTGTGCAGTGGACTCAGGGGGGCCCAAAACGGATATTTCTGAAAAAAAAATCACGAAAACAATAGTCCCCCTATATACAACGTGTCCACGTAAGTATGCAACAAATGAGAAACTTTTTTATTATTAATTTCTCAGAAAATTTTATTCTTTATAAAAGTTGGTGCTTGATCTTAAACATACAAAAAAGACAAAACAAATGACATACGGTTTTTTTTTTCTTCTGTTAAAATCTCTGACTACATTTTTAAGAATATTGGAATGATTATTTAAATATTTTATACCATTTCTAATTTTATTTTCCAAATCCTCTAAATTTCAAAAAGGCCTTTCGGAATAAACTATGTTTTGCACCACCCCCATAAAAAGTAATCAAGTGGATTTAGATCGGGTGAGCGAGCAGGCCATGGAAATCTTGAATGTCTTCCAATCCATTTCTCATTAAATTGTCCATTTAAATATTCAACTTCGACACAAGCACTCAGGTACGCATCCTGCATAAACCAAAGAGAATTTCTTGTTGCCAATGGTAACGTCAAATTCATTGTACAATTTTATATTTAAAAATTCTAAATATCTTTCTGAATTTAAACTCTGCCGAAATATGTAGGGCCCTATAATATTTCACACCAAACATTTATTTTTCGAGAATATTGATTTTTTCAGAAAATTCAGAATGCTGGATTTTTTGTTGACCACCAACGACAGTTTTGTGATGAAACTACACCATTTGTAGTAAATGTAGCTTCATCCGTCAACAGGATATTCTTAAGAAATGTAGTATCAATTTCTATTTCACCTTGTACCATAAAACAAAATTCAGAAAAATTATCGCAATCATGTTATTGCTTCAACATATCTTGGTTAAAATGCTTTAAACTTTTTTGTCGTTAGTACCTTATGTACTGTTGGTTTTCCCAATCCTAAACTTCTAGCGCCTTTTTTAACAGATATTTAAGGATTTTCAACCACGCTTTGCAAGATGCCAACGAATTCTCCATATTTCTCACACTTGTGAGTAACTGATTCTCTTTTGAGGCGCCTGTCGTTAATAATATCAGCTGCTTCTCTGCAGGTTTTATAGTTATTATATTAGCACCAACTCTGCTCTGTCTTGTAAAGTTGATCGCTCTGCCATAATTTAGGAGACAACAACTCTTAATAAATTATTAATTAATTATTTATTAATAATAAATATTAATGACATACGTCAAAACTAAGAATACTTGATAAAATTCGCTTAAAAAGTGCAAAAGTTATAAAAATTGTTCAATATCTTGCTAATATAGCGTCAAATTTCATTTGTTTTGACTTTTTTGTATGTTTAAGATCAAGCACCAACTTTTATAACAAATAAAATTTTCTGAGAAATTAATAATAAAAAATTTTCCCATTTGTTGCATACTTACGTGGACACGTTGTATACTATATAGGGAAACTAAAAATATTCTTCGAATGAGTAAAAAGCATCACTAATTAAAATGGATTTAATTCTTTGATTTCTAGGCATTTAATCCTTGATGGCAGCACATTATAAAATTTGATGGAATAATATCTAAAGACTGTTTTTTATATAGTAAGCCGAATTACATTTAGATATATATCTCCCTCTTGAACAACATAATGGTTAGTATACAAGTGTAAGGTGTTCGTTATTTGTATTAAACATTCTTATATAAAAAATACAGTAAGGTAAGTACCATTTGCTCTTCGAAAATTGACATGCAATCAATCCTAATTTTTGATTTCGATAATAAGCCTATTGTCTTTTTTTTGAAAACCAAATATGTCATAATATTTCAGTTGAGAGAAATAGTCGCTCTAATGAAAATATATGTCATCTAAGTATGTTGGTTAATTGACCTATGATAAACAAAAAAATAGCTGGTCACCTAAATGCAAGCCAAGACAATTTATTATTAAACCTATACAACGATCATGGTTGACGTTTCTTTTCTTGTATTTTAGTTTATTACTATTTATGTTATATATGTTAGAGGCTTCTACTTCGTTATACATTTTTCTAAATTGAATAAAACATAATAACTTTGTTTGTATAACTTGAATATTACTTATGTTTGTAAAAGTTTCATTAAAAAAAACAAGCGGAATTCGATAACTTATATTAAAAATAAAATTGAATCTACATTTTAAATTGACGAGGCTGTTACTTGCTGAAATTGAATCTCACTTTGACCCTTGTGTACCATACTCTACTAATACTGGCTTCGATTTTTAGCTCGTATTCCGTAAATATCTCTACTTCCGCTATTTTTTTAAACAATTAATAACTTCAATAGCGTATATTTGAATAAAACTAAAATATCAAAATCTAGTTTTAACATGCTTACAGATTAGCAATATCAAGTTTGCGTATTTGATCGACAATCGAATTAGTAAAGTAGCTAAACTTATTTCACTCATATTTTATAATTATGATTTTTATATTATTAACATACAATACCACTAATTAGCTAATCGTTGTCGCGTTATTTTTTCCTTATAATATATTCTGTTAATAATAATATTTATTCTTTATCGTTACAATTCTTTCATCGCACTGTGTTTTTTTAGACCTTTGAAGCCTAATTAACAAAATACATAAATAACCATCTTCATTATTCATTATTTACAGAATAAAGGGCGAAGTTTAGCCAATGTGGGTACTATACCACTTGACCCAAAACAAAACAAAAATATTCATATAAACAGAAAAAAGCTTGTAACATAACATATTTGAGTAAAACAAAAACATTATTCATATATACAGAAAAAGGGAAAATATTGTAACAGAAACTAATTAAGTAAAACAAAAACAATATTCATATATATCGAAAAAAGTGAAAAACTTGTAGCAAAATAATTGAGTGAAACAAAAACAAAATCCATGTATACACAAAGGAGAAGAAGTATATAACCTAAGGTAAATAAGTAAAACGAAAGCAGTATTTATATATACAGAAAAGAAATGAAAATAATATAAGACAAAATACATTACAGTATGAAACAAATATTTAATAATACAAATTACACTTAACTTAAACTTAAACTTAACAAAGTCCTCCTTAAATATTTTTAAAGGCGGTAGTTGGTAATGATGCAACTTGCATATCCAAAGTGTTATAAAATTTAGCCACCAAATAACTAAAAGTTTTCGTAAATAAAAACGTTCAGTGTTGCGGAAAATGCTTCCTGTTAAAATTTTATAATGGCAGTCAATACGCCATTTCATTTTATTAATTAGATAAATCGGAGACCCATTAGCAAGTAATTTATGAATGAAAACAAGAAATTCCCATAGTTTGTCGATATGTAGCCATGTAGTTCTTGAAATGCATGGCATATATAGTCATATCTTCTAAGTCCATAAATAAACCGCAAGCAAGTATTTTGCACCTGCTGTATGCGGCGTTTATAAATGGAATTCAAAAATGGATAATAGACAAACCATCAATAATGAATTATCGGAATTACTATGACCTCACACTATTTTTTGCGAGTTTTAAAATTAAGAATGTCTCTATTTGCATTAAGTTATTAGTGTAAGAAATTTGAAGAACAAAAGGTATATGATATTCATTTAGGGTTAAAGATATATCGATAGTTAAGTTGTAGGTCTTTTTATTATAAAAAAGCAGCTGCAGATTTACTGGTATTTATTTTCCGACTATGATTATGGGCTTATTTCGTAATAAGAGCTAAATCACTATTTACATATTTAACTGGGTTATGAGCATCAACAACATCAAAACTATAAAGCAGTTTAGTATCATCAGCGTAACATAATTGATACTTTCGTTAATATCCATAGTATAAATGGTGAATAAAAGAGGCCCCAAAATGGATCCTTGGGGAATATCTAGTGTTATAACACTTGCTGTAGACATGCCAGCATTTGTTCTAACTTGTTGACAATGTCCATATAGGTAAGACTTTGGAAAAGGATTGCTATGTCACTAAATCCGATATATTGCTGCTAAGAGCAGTTCATAATTTACTAAATCGAAAGCCTTAGTAAAATAACTGATCGTTTCCTATCAATTTCACGGACGATAGTATCAGTAACATTCAACAATAACGTTGAAGTGCTGTGATTTAACTGATGTTCCGGAAATATATTATTTTCTACTAAATACTTAATAATCTAGGAGTAAACTATTTTCTCTAATATTTTACTGAGTAAAGTTAATAGGCTAATAGGTCGTAAGTCTGAGATACTACAAATGTTTTGAGTTTTGGGAATTGGACATATTATAGATTTCTTCCATGCTAAAGGAAAGTATCCGATTTCTACATAATAATTTATTACATGGGTAATGTATGAAATCAGAAAAGATAAACACAATTCTTCTTAATTTAAATTGTTTAAATTGTATTACTTAATACCATCAGTGATTTAGGCAGCTTGTTAAATATTTTTGGACTATAAAACTTGATTCCATTTCGAAATTTAGAAAGTCTAGGACATTGCGTCGAAACTAAAAATCCTTATACTTCCTATAGAGAACCAAGCTTAACTTAGATGTTGTCAATATTGTCAAGCTATAGCTTTCGAAGTAACGCTACCCTTGAATTTGTTGTACTAAGTGTTTTGGTTAAACATTGCCTCCTGATGAAAAACACACTATTGAAGCAAAGGCACGGCTTGATAAATATTACGGTACATCTTCCCAACCGAATTCAACCATAAAATATTGATTTGGTGAGTTTCGTCGTAACGGTACGTGTATAAATGATGGACCACTTCCAGGAAAGCCAATAAGGCAGTTACAGCACAAAACATCTAGACAATCAATAAAATCATGTTGAATGCCCAAAGAATGAAATGGATTGAGTTAGCTGACAGCTATAGGCATCTCAAACAAACGCTTTGGTCATATTATTAATGAATATTTACACATGAAAAAGCTTTACAAATCACTAATGCAATTTTTAAAAACTGACCAAAAACGAAATATGGTTCTGTTTAACCGCAGTAAGAAGAAGTTTATGGATGTAACGTGAATCCATCACTACATATCGGGACTAATTGATGGTTAGCGAAGTGGTTATTACCTGGTGAAAGCCGTCCGAGACGTTCAAAGACAAAACAATCAACCAAAAAGATTTTGGCCAATATTTTTGGGGTATGCATGACAAAATATTCATTGATTGATTTCATGCATTACTGAATCGGTTGGATGACGAGATCAAGTTCAAATGGTCAGATTCGACAAATAAAAAAAAATTGTTTCGCCCAATTAATGCTCCATCTCACTCTGCTTGCAATACAATCAATGTTAGAAACAATTATCTGTTTTCAGGAACTTGACACTGATTACTTTAAGACCGGCATCCCAATGTTTGCGAACCGTTACACTAAGTACTGAACTCTATATTTGTGTAGTAACTGTAATCACGTAACAGGCAACAGACAATTTAACACATTCTAACAGGAATTTTTATAAAAATACCAGTATTGTGATATAAAAATTCGTTCTTGAGTTTAGTTTGCTATTGATTCATTTTGTGACCTAAATGTACATCTAGCTTAAATAAAAATTATTTGTGAAGGAAGTGTTAGTGTTTGATTACAAATTTAGTATTTTGATATATCACATTTTTTAAATATTTTGACCTTAATCGATACTTGTTCTGCTACTCTTTCGATGGAATCAAATTTTCAAATTGGGAGAAGTAAAACTCTTGTTTAATAATAAAGAAATGGAACATAACCATTTTTATTTTGACATTGTTGATATATTGTTTTTTTTTTTTATTCAACCATGTGTTCTTTTTCATTTATTTTTGATCTACGATTATGTCCAAATATAAGTATGGAGGATGTGAAATAGAGACTTTAATTTAGAATTTATATAGTAATGATAATAAATTAAGAGTTATGTTTTGATGGGGTTGGTTTTATTGCCTGAAAAATGAATGCAGTATCATCTGCTAATTTTAGCAGCTATTTAGAGGGATTAAAGTCAACAGTATCAGGATTATAAGTATAAAAACACAAAATGTTTTATCGTAGGTGTGAAGGTGTAGAGGCTTGGAAAACTGCTTCTTCTGAAGTAAAAAGAGAAGAGAAATAGTTTTTGATTTCGTCTCTAAAGTGTCTTTTAGAGAAGAATTATTTGAGGATGAATATGATATATAAAGGAATATTTAAGAGTTAACACTTGTACAATAGACCTTTATGCCAAAGAGAATCGACAGCTTTCTAAACATCTACAAATAGCGCAACAGAAGCTTTCTCTTTAAGGTGTGTTGTTCGATTTTGAAATTAGTATTGTGAGGAAAAAATCAAAATTTGTGGTTAGGAATGCATTTAGAAATTAGGAAAATTATTCTATTTTTAACAAGAGACTCATATATTTTACCAATGATGACTTCTACTCTGCGGGAAAGTATTAGATTCCTTAAAAGAATGAAAGCTATTTAACTTACAAACCATGTTTTAAATTTATCTGAGTAAATAAAGTCTTTCAGTATTCACTAAATCTAAGTGAGGATATAAGTTATGCCGGAATCAAAGCAGCAATCTATGGAATGGCGGCATTCAACATCACCCAAAAAAGTGGAATTCAAATAGACAATTTCACCCAGAAAAATTAGGTGTGCCGTGTTTTAGGTCAGTAAGGGTGTATTGATTGATAACTTTTTACCTCTTGGTGAAACAATAAATTCTGAAAATTACTACCAAAACAATAAAAGCGGCATGCTGAGTAGAAGAATCTTTCTGCTTCACGACACATCCAATTGAATTCAAGTTCTTATCGTACCATTTGGCTGTGAACAACTTTACCACCCACCAAAGAGCCCAAATCTAGAGCCCAGTTACTTCCACCTATTACTGAAGTTGTAAACACATCTTGAAGGTAAGCGCCGTGATGACGAAGTCATGTCAAGTCACCATGAATCAGTAGCTGTCAAATAAGGTGGTAGACTTTTATGACAAAGTACAAAATATTGTTGTTTGGTTTGATAAAAGCCTTAATAATGGCATAAATTATGTAGAAAGGTAGATTAAAGTATAAACTTTCGTCTAAAAATAAAATTGTTATAAAAAGTTCCTTAGTGTTTTTTTTTGAATAGTTTGAAACGATTCTTACTTTAAGAACATATCTGGTTTTAAGAAACAAAAATTAAATAAGAATTATACATAAAGAAGTTTAGTTATTATAATTGTAATTTGTACAAACAACAAAAAATGAAACCAACAAGAGGTTAACCTACAAACTAAACTATTTTATTTATAGATTTATGTTTACAATATGTGTAGAATTACAACATTAGGATTTTCATAATTAAACTAATAACTACATAATTTAAAAAAAAACATTACGTCACTCAAAAGAAAAAAATAATGAAAGTAATGGACATTGTAAAAAAGAAACATATAAATATTCAACACACTTATCCGAACATACTTTCAGAAATTTATAATTAGACCTGTTTTTATATAGTTTAAAATGTACTTTGCATAAAATACTGTTTCCTACTCTTTATCAAACTTGGAAATGAAAATATAATGATTATATAATATTCAAAGGCATTTATTTTTAATAATAAAATGTTCTTTTACTTGAACGCAACAAAATCATTTATATTGGCGCTATAGAATTATAGTTTTAATATTTTAATAGAGTTATTAGAAAATATTTTATTGCTATTTAATTTCGTGTTTACATGTTAACATTAATAATATTTACAATTCTATATTGATTTATTATCAATAACTGATAAACAAAGCGCCACTGGATAATGATCCATTTATTATTTGTGTAATTGTGGAAGCGTTCACATTGTTGTACATCTTGAATATATTGAAGAAGGAGACACGATTCTTCATTACAATTTATTTTTTGTAATGTATGGATTAAGTAAATGTTGTAATCGATTAGCAAAGAATGACCACATAAATAATGGTGTCGATTGGACATCGATAATATTGAGGATGCTCCTTGTCTTGCAGTAATCGGACCGACAATTTCAACTATAGTCAATGTCAAAACGTTTAATAATCGAACAAATGATGAGTTGTGACATTTCCTCTTTTACAATTTTTGCACAACGTTTCACAATTATCTGCACGGTTGTTATACTAATTGTACGACACAATCGATGACAATTTCTCAACGATAATGGTCAGTAATATGAGTAAACAATCAATTGCAGAGAAAGAAAAACACTATTTTACCGCTAATGCAAAGTTGTATTTATTGCATTAGGTGTACTTGATCGAAGGAAATCGTATAAAATATAATAAAAATAAAAAGTAATATAATGCAAATTAAATATTACTTTTAAATTTGCATTCTGTAATAGAATTGCATTTTCTAAGGTTTAGAATAATTACTGTAATGCAAGGATTTTCGGCTGAAGGACCAGTTAAACAGAGCTTGACATTCAATTACTGCTGCTATAATTAATCAATTGAAAAGTCTAAATAATATAAGTTTTTACGTTTAAATTGAAATGAAATTGGTCACACTATGAAATCTTTATTAGGAAATACGATATCATCAAGTATATACAATAGATTTCATCATAGTGTCGTAAAATCATTATTTAATCAGGGAAGCAATTTGAAAAAAGGGTTTTGGAGTTACTTTGATTATATGTGTTGTTTGTAAGACAACCTAGTTGTACGACCCGAAGTTAAAAACGTGTATGTGGGTGTTAATAAAAACTAGTGACTCGTGCGACTTCTAATTTAATACTATTTACAAAAATATACATCAATTATACAGGAAAACTACGTCCCACCCTTAATGAGGGGGGGGAAACGGTACAGCGGTCACCCGAAAAAGTACATCTGGCAGCAGTGTGTATTTCCAGAATTTCACGGTTATCACCAATTGTTTATTTTCTGAGAACTAACACTCCATGGGGCGGTTACTGGACCTCAATACCGGGAAGTTACATCCCTCGTAATATTTCGGCACAAAGGCAATAAATTTAATATTTGATTTTATTGCCAAACCCGAACATGCCGCCGCCTCCTGCAGGACTGCAGTCTTCCGGACCTACTGGACTGGTAGAATAGCTATACGTGCCACCGCTCGCTTGTACTCTCCGGATGAATTCTTGATAGTTACTACTCTTGGGATTCCATCGGTACCTGGATGAAGTGTCGTTATGCGTCCCACCATCCATTGCATAGGAGGGATATTATCCTCTTGAATCATTGCCAAATCTCCAATTTTGGGCAGCGCATCTTGAGGGGCCTTGACCTTCCATTTAGGCCGTTGTTGACCACCAAGCAAATATTCCTTCGTCCAACGCTTCCAAAAATGTTGCCTTAGGTATTGAAGATGTTGCCACCTGGATAGTCTGTTGATTTTGATACCCGATACATCTGGGTCGGGCACAGAAAGAAGAGATTCTCCGACAAGGAAATGACCAGGGGTTATGTAGGTAGGGTCGTTAGGATCATTGGACATAGGTGTTAAAGGGCGCGAATTTAAAATAGCCTCGATTTGAACTAAAAGTGTACTTAACTCTTCAAAATTTAATTTGCATTCTCTCATGACTCTACGTAAGTGGTACTTTACATTTTTTACCCCTGACTCCCACAGTCCCCCGAAATGTGGCGAACGAGGTGGTATGAAATGCCAGTTAAGACCATCTGGGGCAAATGTATTAATCAATTTATGTTTATTTTCTTCGATATTTATCAGTCTAGTAAGCTCCTCTAGTTCGTTAGAGGCCCCTATAAAGTTTGTGGCGTTGTCTGAATATATATGACATACCTTGCCACGACGAGCAATGAATCGGCGAAGGGCAGCAATAAAGGCTTCGGTCGTTAGGTTGCTGACTAATTCCAAATGTACTGCCTTAGTAACAAAACATATAAACAAGGCAGCATAAGCCTTACATACCTTCGGTTTTCTGATGCCTTCCTTTATCAAAAAAGGGCCACAAAAATCGACACCGACACTATAAAATGGTTTCTCTATTGTGACACGAGCCTTTGGCAACTCACCCATATATGGGTGATTAATTACTGGTTTTGACTTAAAACATACAACGCATTTTCTTATGATCCTCTTTATAGAATTTTTTGCGGAAATAGGCCAATATTTTAATCTAACCGCCGCGAGCGTTGTATTTACGCCAGAATGTAGGTTCGTAATGTGATTGTCTCTTATTATTAAATCAGTGAATGAATGAGTACCGGGTAGAATAATGGGGTGTTTTTGATTAAACGCTAAATTCGATTTTTTTAATCTACCACCGACCCTAATTACCTTATCAAGTTTATCAAAAAATGGAGATAATGGTAATAATTTACTATTTTTAGGGATTTCCCTTTCTTGTTCCAACTGTTGGTATTCAATAGGAAAACACTCTCTTTGAACAATTTTAATTAGTGCAAATGTTGCATTTTTTATTTCTAAACTAACAATTGGCCCGACCTGTCGGTTGTGGCGTCCTACCTTGCAATTATTTACGAATCTAAAAATGTATGCAGTGACTCTAGTTAGTTTTCCAAGATTTGAAAATTTATTGTATTGATCGAAATTGTACGTTTTGGAGGGTTGCGTTGCGACAATATTACACTGCTTGCGAATTTCGGGCAATTCGGCGCTTGGGCAAAAGTTTGATGTAGGCCAAACAGCCTTATCCTTAGTAAGCCAGGAGGGACCCCTCCACCAAATATATAAATTAATTATATCGGCAGGCATAAGACCGCGTGATAATACGTCAGCTGGATTGTCGTTTGACACTATATGCGCCCACAATTCTGCATTTGCTAACCCGCGAATTTCCGACACCCTATTGGATACAAATGTTTTGAAATTTGCGTTTTTTGCTTTGATCCACGAAATTACTATTGTCGAATCACACCAGTATGTTTTTGTATATGTCAATGCCTTACTTGTCAGGGAGGTATCAATATTTTTGACTAACCGTGCTAACAATAATGCTCCACACAGTTCAAGTCTTGGAAGTGATTGTGCCTTTAGAGGGGCTACGCGGGATTTAGCTGCGATTAATCGAACTTCCCACAACCCATTACTGTTTTTAAAACGAGCATAAACGCACGCCCCGTATGCGCGTTCACTCGCATCGCAAAATCCATGCATTTCAAACTCGGCATTACAAACAAATTGTCTTTCAATTTTTAAATTATTTAATAAGGGCAATGTGTTACGAAATGACTTCCAGGCACTAAAGATGCTTATAGGAACACTTTCGTCCCAACTCAAGTCGGCCTTCCATAGTTGTTGCATTAATAATTTGGCCGTAACAATCACAGGATTTATTAAACCGAGCGGATCAAACAAGCGCGCGGTTTCAGATAAAATGGTGCGTTTAGTTATCCGCGAATTTTCGGGTTCTCTAACTGTAAATGAAAAGTGGTCTGAATTAGAGTCCCACTGAAGACCTAAAATTTTGGCATCGTTACCTTTATCTTATCTAATAATTGAACTCGCGGTTTCGTGTGGTATATTGTCAAGAGCAGTTGTATTATTCGCGTTCCATTTATTTAGATGAAAGCCCCCCTTTTTTAGTACCGCGATGAAGTCATTCCTAATGTTTACTAACTCGCTTAGGTTATCTGACCCCGTGAGGAGATCATCAACATAAAAATCAGATTTGATAATGCGGCAAGCTTGAGGGTAAATTGATTCCTCTTCGTTGGCTAATTGGAATAAGCATCGTATCGCTAGGAAGGACGCCGGCGCAGTACCGTATGTAACTGTTTTCAGTTCATATTCTTGAAGTGGTTGACTGGGCTCGGAACGCCAAAATATTTTTTGAAATTTGCATGATTTATTATCGACCTGTACTTGTCGATACATCTTAATTATGTCTGCCGAAATTACAAATGCATGCGCCCGAAATCTAGTCAAAATAGAAAATAAATCTTCTTGAATAATTGGCCCTGTCATTAGTGTATCATTTAGTGACACGCCGTTACTAGTTTTCGCAGACGCATCAAATACCACCCTAAGTTTTGTTGTCGAGCTGGATTCTTTGAGAACGGCGTGATGAGGCAGGTAATAGCCGGATTCATCAATAGCGGTTGTTGTTACTTGCATATGTTTTAATGAGATGTACTCGTTCATAAAACTTACATAGTTCACTTTTAGCTCCGGATTTTTATTTAATTTATTTTCTAGATTTAGAAACCGTTTTAGGGCTGTAGTGCGTGATTCTCCTAAAACTGCGTTATCATTCGCAAATGGCAATGCAACCGTAAAGCGGCCGGTAACTTGATCGCGCGTAAAATTTTGAATGAAGTGGTTTTCGCATTCAATCTCATTTGGGTTTAAACACCTTTTATTATCTTCCACATGTTCGATTTCCCAAAAACGCTCTAATTCCAAATTCATTGGATTAGATAATAAATAATTACAGGACTGTTTTTGATAGGGAGCTAATCCGCCACCGAGAACCCACCCGAATTGAGTCTTGTGAATTACCGGTTTTCCCTTACCTAGATCAATTTGCCCCACGCATAACGTTCGCCAGTATATCTCAGCTCCAATTAAAAGATCAACTGGTCTCGATACATTAAATCGAGGATCAGCTAGTTTAATGTTATTGGGAATTTTGAATATGTTCTTTTTGTAAGTATTATGTGGCAAAGGATCTGTTACTTTATTCAAAATCAAGCAGTCTAATTCATTTGAGTAACTATTATAATTAGATTTTATTTTTAATTTGACCATTTGATTAACGGATGTAGCCGATTGGTTGACGCCCCCGATTTTAATGTTTATTTCATTGCGTGGCAATTTCAACTTATTTGCTAGTTCGCTTGAAATGATATTTGATTGCGAACCGTTGTCAAGTAATGCTCTACATGTGTGTTGTTTCCCTGTTTGATCGAATACAGTTATTAATGCGGTTGACAAACACACCTCATAACTTGCAGATATATGTGCAGATGTGGAGCTTTCTTGTTTGTCCTTATCATGATTAATGCTATTTTGACGGTTAACGTGTATTAAGGTATTATGATTTTTGTTGCATTTTACACACGCACGAGAGTAACAATTATTTACAGAATGA
The DNA here is from genome assembly GCA_963969525.1 of Ontholestes murinus. Classification (NCBI taxonomy): domain Eukaryota; kingdom Metazoa; phylum Arthropoda; class Insecta; order Coleoptera; family Staphylinidae; genus Ontholestes; species Ontholestes murinus. The sequence continues at coordinate 56,389 of CAXAKX010000906.1, forward strand.
TTAGCGGGCCTCAAACATTTTGCGCAGAAATTAATTTCCTTTAATTTGGAAATGCGTTGATTAACACTCATTTTTAAGAATGCATCACATTTATATAAAGGATGAGACAGGTCACACAACAAGCATTTTTTTTCATATTGAATAAAGTTGTTACTACTTTTAAACTTCTCTTTATTATTGAGAGTAGAACTCTCCAGCGCATCACATTTACGGCTTAAAAATTCAGTGATTTGTTTAAAAGTAGGTAATTCATTCCGTTTAAGAGATCGGTCCCACTCCTTTATAGTGTTTATGTCTAATTTTGACAGTGTAATTGATACTAATATATCGTCCCAATTATCGACGGGACGTTTTAATGCGCGCAATGCTCTAACATTACGCGAAATTGTGTCTAACACCTTTCTAAGTCCTGCACTCGATTCATTGCTAACCGCGGCAATTTCTAAAATTGACTTTATGTGGCACTGCACAATTTTTCTAATATTATCGTACCTTTCGAGTATAGATTCCCATGCCTCGTCATAATTATCCCCTGATAAACTAATTCCCTGTAATAAGCTCGCGGCCTCACCCTCTAATGATGAAATCAAATACCGCTGCTTTTGCAACGGACTAAGTTCGTTATTATTATGAATTATTGACATAAACGCATCTTTAAATCCTAACCAGTCGTTCAGTTTACCGGAAAATTTAGGAATGTTTAGTTTTGGTAAATTAATTGTATCATTTATTGAATTACGCTGAATTTGATTTTCTGCATGACCATTGACTGATTTTGCATTTATATTTTCGCGTAATAATTTTTTAATTAAATTAACTGCTGATAAATATGCATCCTCAAAATTAGCACACTCTTCGTCATGATCTTCCTGATCATTTAAAATTGCAATTTTATTTTGAATATCGAAAAAACTGTTCAACATCCCCTCTAATAGTTGTAATCTATTATTTAAGTCTTCCACGTCTACATTGGTTGAATTAATTGTGCTAAGTGAATTTTTATTTCGCGTTAATCTACCCTTTAGCGTAGTACGCTGCTGAATTAATAATTTTAAATCCATTATATATTTATTTTAACCACCAGAAAATGGAAACCACCAATTACGCGGCTTAGTTTACGAGATATTAATTAAAAAGTACACTTTTACTTCAGCGAGGGCCAGGACACAGGTAGGATTTTAGATTGGATTGTCGGAGACTCACCCTATTTGTTTCAAATGCCTCTGGTCTCTCTCGCTTCGGTCACGGCGGCGAAGGTTGACTTTCCCTCCAGAACGTCTGCTAAGCGTCGTCGATATTCACCAGGACACGGATGACTTCTTGCCTCCTAATCGTCTGCTGGGTTCGGCGATGTTCAGGACACGGATGGGACGCCACGATATGCTGCTCTTAGACAGGAGACGGACGCCTTCGTCGATGGGATCCGGAACCGTTTTTTCTTCAGGTCACAATTTTAATAATCCGTCGATTATTATCCGGTTCGAAGGACCATGGAGTTACTTTGATTATATGTGTTGTTTGTAAGACAACCTAGTTGTACGACCCGAAGTTAAAAACGTGCATGTGGGTGTTAATAAAAACTAGTGACTCGTGCGACTTCTAATTTAATACTATTTACAAAAATATACATCAATTATACAGGAAAACTACGTCCCACCCTTAATGAGGGGGGGGAAACGGTACAGCGGTCACCCGAAAAAGTACATCTGGCAGCAGTGTGTATTTCCAGAATTTCACGGTTATCACCAATTGTTTATTTTCTGAGAACTAACACTCCATGGGGCGGTTACTGGACCTCAATACCGGGAAGTTACATCCCTCGTAATATTTCGGCACAAAGGCAATAAATTTAATATTTGATTTTATTGCCAAACCCGAACAGGTTTAATGGTCAATTCTAATTACGATGAATGGTTGAAAATGTATAAGGAGATATTTTAATTATCACAAAAATGCGGGTAGGGTAACAGTATGTGCTATTCAAGGGATGTCAGGTAAGTCAGAAGAAGTCCATAGAATGTACAAATATTAGATAGGTGATGAAGACATGACGGCCTCGATATTAATCTCAATTCCAAGATCATTGTGCAGGAAAAGTAATGTGTCGGACATATTCAGAAGCAGATGGAATCGATACTTCGTGCAGCAAAAAATAAAATAACAAAGGAATCGATGGAATAGGTAAGTGATTAACCGACAATTAGATCAAGCAAGTGATAATTTATTACAGTTTGGCAATCTGATGTCATTTCTATTCAATAGAAGAAATAAAATAAGTGTAAGCAACGTTTTACTATAAACCCGTTACGTAACAATTAGTCAGAAGGCAATGACCTTTGGTATAACTGCCAGATGGCGACACTATCCACCTCCCAAAAAGTTCATTTGCTTTTTTTATGAGCACTATCTAATGATGATTGGATAAATATATACCTATGTGAAATTATGCAATAGTTAATTAATACTTTTAAAGCTTACACTTGAAAGTGAAATCAAAAACCGTCGTCAACACAATATTTCTGAATAGCAAAATTTTTAATAAAGAAACCACAGCAGTTTTAAAGACAATAGGAATCCATATCAATGCACGAGTTAAGACATTCACGTCATAAGAAGGAAGCCAAACAGCACCTCATTGCAGCAGCTCCGACACGAGTAAATTTGTAGAAGAGGATCAGTTCTATGTGCATACTTAAAGTTAAGCATCTGAAAAAGATGAGAACGAAATACTCTTACCCAACATTAGTATTATTTTACCGACTGGAATGATCTTTACACAATTATTTGATTCCTTACTTTTTTCTTTGGAGTTTGAACAACATTGTAGTAAAACGCAAAATATAATATTTGTAATGACGTCTGCATATTTATAAACGAGCAAGCGGTCGTTTAGGCACCAACTGTTGAGGACGATCGTTCTAGCAGCATGTTTTCCGAATTTGTGGAAATTGTTCAATGTCTGACTGTCGAGAATAGTTAACAGGAAAGGATAGTTATCATTCAATGTTATAAGGACAAGTAAATAAGTAAATCAACGGACTGTGTAAAAAATAAGTAGTAGTAAATGTAAATAGACTCGCATTAACAATAGTATCCCGTATTTGTAAATAAACAGTTAAAATAAAAATAATAGAATAAATTCACGCCCAATAGAACATACAAACAGTTTTATTTTTTATATTTTTCCGAGTACCTAGAAGTTTATAAAAAATGTTATGCTCAAATAACCATCAACTTGGCCTCATTGTCATAAGTTCTAGAGATCGGGAAGGTTGCTACACACAACAACACAATTTAAACTTTTTTTGTATTTGGATAATCAATAAACAGGTTACAAGCAAGAGAGTCGTGTAAAAAAATATGTGGTCAAAATCATGTAAAATAGTCTAAGCTTTCGTTTATCTGAAGAGATGCCATTTGCACCTTATAGTCACCAAACCATGGGTGTAGAAGAAAAAACGATTAAAAACTAGTATTTGTGGTCATCTTAGGGATACAATGCTTAGTCTAAGACAAAATGGCATTCAGTAGAAAAATAGAAGAACGCAATATAAAGATGAAATTTCTTCCATTATTGCATTAAAACAGCCTGGAGAGGGGAGAGGGGCTCAATGAAACCCAGAATAAATTACATCTGGCGGCACCACGTATATTAGTAGACCGAATTGTTCCTATGCGCGTTGCTAAATTACACGACACAAACTAATTTTTATGTAGCTTAAAACTAGTTTAACCTGTTCTTCCTATGATAACTGAGTTTTTTTTAAACCAATTTCTGTCATTAAAAAGTACATACATCCGCCCCACTTACAAATAAATTCTTTCCGTGCCTATTATTTATTTCCCCTTTTCTATTTTTTATACTTTCAATTGTGGTATAAATCACTCCGCCCTTCAACTTGCTGTCAAAATTTGTTTGTATGTTTATATATATTTTATAATAACTGCAGTTTTTTGAGCAAGTGTGATAAAGAATAAATAAATAAATTATAAAGTGTCTTATTTTTTTCTGTTCCTATTTCACTTTTTAACGTAATATACTTCTTACAAATTAACAAATTTTCAAGTTTTCTTTTCCATCTTCGATGCTTTAATGGAATAGGAAGCCGTCTATGCTAAACTCTCTTGCTATCTAATCAGAATCTGCCTGAAGGTCCGAACAGCTTCCACTTTGACCCTTGGCAATTTTCTTCCTTCTACGTCGTAGTGATCATCTCCTGGAATAAAACATCCTTTTGTTTAGTGCTTTGCTTTCCTATGGCTATAAAATGATCGTATAGTATTCTTTTAATGTATAGACCTTATCCGCAAAATGATAAAATATAATGTTTTCTGTTATGGCTGATTCCGTTTTGACCCTGTGAACATACCTTCATCCTTACAATTACCTTTATCCAACCGAGATTAGATGTATATGATTTATTTAGTTGCTCATGCGTGAATTTAGATAACAAAACGATTTGATTGCTTCAAATATCCTTATAAAATTTTACCCAAATGCCATTGCATTTATTTATGTGTACAAGTAATTTGTGAAATTTGATTATTTTCCTCATTCGACTCTAATATCGTCATTCATATTTCTTTTGCGTGATTACAAATTCCAGGAATATTGAAAAAAATAAATTCAAGATTTAATTGTTTTTTTTTAAATAATTTTTAGTAGAATAAGTATATGTATAACTAACGGTAACTGGAACTATAGTTAATGTAAAGAACTTCAATTAAGAAAGATAGAAAGTAGCACTTGAATAAAATAGATAAAAACTTATGAAAAGGGTGAAATTCTTACTAGTAGCAATCGAAGCTTAGGAAAGCCATACACTTATGATGATGATAATGATAACAACAGTCAAGTAGGCCAAGATTCGGAGATTTTTTCACATCATGATCAGTGTATAAACATCTTTCAACTAGACAAGGTAAGAAATGCTTAAAGTGCTGAAGAATATGGACACGGGGCACTACCTACTAACCGCCAGGTGGATTGGACATAACAGAGTTGAAGTCGTTTCACAAGGATAGATGACGCTTAGATATAATGAATGAAAGCTGATAAAAAAAGCGAAAAAACACCCAATCTTCAGAAATCTTACTAAGCTTCACCGCATATACAACCAATGGTGATTATGATCACGTATCATTTTTTTCTCACATCATGATCAATTTACCAATCAATGGCCAAGATTTAGAGAGATAAAGATAAATATCTTTCAACTCGATAAGATAAAAATATTGAAGTGCTGAAGAATATGGATATGGGGCACTACCTACTAACTGCAAGGTGGATTGGGTATAACAGAGTTGGAAGTAAGCTCCACTGCAGACGCAATTAATTATGATGATGGTGGGAAAGGACGAGGAGGTCGGGAATTTAGAAGACACAATTTTTGTTCTCTTATTATGATCTTTATAAGGTAAGACGTGCTGGAGGTGCTGAGAAATAAGTATGTAGAGACCTACCTACTACACAGAAGGTGGATAACAGAGAATCAGTTAAAAGACAAAAAATAAATGGATAGACTATTACTACTTCTAGAGAAGTCAAGATATTAACTACTAGTTATGAAAGCATATGGTCCTCGCCATTTTGATGATGATGAAATGGTATTAGTGAGAATGCCGTCTTTACCATTAATAATAGTTTAAAAAATCCCATTTACCTTTGATCTGATAAAAAAATTAACAATAAAACTTAGTGTGTACTAATAATTTTACGAATGAATTTTTAAAATGAATCTCGAAGGCTACTACTTTTGGACTCTTCTTAAAGACGGTTTTTATTGTTTCCATCGGCTGATTACAGTGTGCCTCTTATTTTATCACATGTTTTCCGAAGGAAGTAATAATAGTTGACTTTATGGTATTAACCGAAGGGTAATTTAGTTGTATATATTTATGTAATTCAATATGACCCCTTCTTCCAATCCACCTATTGGGAAAAACTTCGTCTAAATATCTATGAACGATCACAGCATGATGGGGTGAAGCTCCGTCCTGTTGATACCATATTCGTTCATCACGTAAATCCGGATCTAACGCATTTGGAAATAAAGTGGCTAACTCTGGCATGAGGTCGTCTTGAAGAAACGTTAGATATGTTGCTCCATTAAGATTACCATCCGATCACCTATTATTCCAGCCCATTGATTAACCTTTCGCGGGAACTGAATATCATTTTCTCGCATCCAATGAGGGTTATGGCCAACCCAATAACGACAATTTAGACGATTAGCGTCAATATGTAAAGCAAAAGTACTTTCGTCGGATTTGCTCACAAAATTAGATTTGGCGGTCCGCGCCATCTTTCGTTAATTCTTGGAGTGCTTGTATCTTGTAAGGATGCAGCCTGGCTGATCAAAGAATTTTCAGGATAGTAGTATGACTAATCTCATTGTCACGGGTCAGTTGCCTGGCTGGAGTCACCGGATTTTCTTGAATAGTTAATAATACGTTTAGCCTGGTATCTGCTTCAACAGTGAGATTTCGCTGTCTGGGCACAACCCTGGCATGACTCAAATTATTGTATTGTGTCTCAATTTCGCTTATGATACTTTGGCTAATGGGTAGTATATACGGATGATGTTACCATAACCGATCATCATCAGAATCTCGAAACTAATAACTAACTAACTAAGCAACGTGGTTACAAAGCATCAAAACACATGTCAAAAACATACAACTTTACGCTGAAACGTGTTCATCGTAAAATTGGTTTTCTTTTTTTATTACGTGGGCTTTAAAAATATTCAAGAAATAAATGGTGTTTTGTATTGCTTGCGAAGAGATTTCTGAAACGAATTGTCACTTGACATACCTTTCCATAAAGGAGGTGGTTCGGCACTTCTGGGGACCGACAAACAGCATCTACATAGAAATGAGGGCCAGAAAAACAATACGTATATTTTGCAAAAATCGCCTATATCGAAGTTATGAATTTTATTCCAGTTAAAGTTCCCACACTGTATAAACATGTATTATATAAAGTCAAATACTATCATTTATTCTTCATGTTGAGTCATGACCATTAAAAATTTTGGAGAAAAATTATTTAGAAAGGAAGCCGACCTCCAAAAATCTGATAAGTAAGGTGAAAATGAAAATAAACATGAGCATACCACAAAAAGGCGATAAACGGCATGTTATACCAGGATATCAAGTCCTCCAAGACTACATATTTTTAGAATAGAGATAGTTGGAATACACATATAAGATGGTCATGTTCAAGAGAAAAATTGTAGATATTCGGAACTCGTCAACTTTCATTGTAAAGCGGCTGAACGCACAAAAGTCTAGAGAATCCTAGAAGGGTCACTTAGTATCAAGTTTTTTTTTTGAGAAATACTAGGATCAAATGAAAACGACTTCAATTATAGCATAAGAAATGTCTTTATTAGCATATAATAAAACAATAATAATACTGTTTCTTCTTTTTCCCATCCCAATTTCATTGTTGTCATTCCCCGGCACCATCTTCCCTGACTTCTATTCGTGAATCTTAGCAACCTACCGTAACCTTCACCTTTCAAACATGCCATTGTATACATTCCTTTCGGTATATCCCTGCCTTTCATGAATGTTAACATTCCAAAAAGTTCTTTCATCAAGGCCGGTACGTTTACTCCATGCTCTAACCCTCCATTCACTACATTCTCCACTTTTTTATACATTCTCTTTTGCTCTATTTTCCATTTAGATTTTCCTACACCCACGCACGCCTTCCATGCCCCTTTCACCAGTCTTTCCTCGTCTAATCCATCCTGGACTCGATTTTTCAACCCCCAGTATATGCTTCAGGAACCACAGCTGCTCTTTCTCTGTGTACACATACTCTCTTGTTCCCCAAACTTCCAAACGTTGAGATAGGTACACTGAGTTTAATTTTGTGTTAATTTAGCAATAATATATTAATCTGGTGTACTCCTAAGCTATCATAATTCAAAGTATATTGGCTCAGCGTTATCCTGACCTATCGCGGCGAGAAAAAAAAGTTACGGGGGGCGAAAACGGCAGCTCCAACTTATCGAATCAATTGCACTGCGACCGGGCCCTCGCCCACTGCCTGCCTTCGCGTCTTTAGGGGGTGGAATCGTGTGTATTTCGAGAGGGAGTGAAGCCCCGCGGATTAATCTGACAATCAACACAAATCGTGACGATAGCTGTCACCGGGCGGAACAGTTCCGCCACCACAAGATCAGGTGACTTGTAGTACAATTAAACTCAAACAAGTCTTTGAAAATAGAGACTGGATAATGTAATCTACAAATTATTTATTCACTTATAGTTAGAAACCATAAATATTTGTTTGATTGTGATTTTTATTAACGTTATGGTTGTGAATATTAAGTTGCCTATATTAGCATATAAAATTTGAATAATTAAATAGGTATATGAAAGTAATAGTTTAATAATACAAAACTGTTTGTATACTCTACAACATTAATACGTCTCATGTATAAATTCTTTTTTGTCCATAAGATGCGGTATATTATCGAGTAAGTTATTTCATTAATAATATTTTAATAATTTTGTTGTTAGTTTTTACAATTAAATTAATAATAAATCTGTATTGATGAGATCTAAAAATTAAAATGCGTGTTTACAGATCCACAAGGAAAACCGAAGAATTTAAAATAATGCCCTCATCCAGATATTCTAGATAAATATCTAAAATATCTTAAATGTTGCCTTTCGATCAATTGTATGGGTATGAACCATGGCCACACACTCTTGAATTATGTCTTGTGCCAATAATTCTTTTATTTTTTTGTTTTGTTTTGGTGTTTTATACCTAACGGTTGTTAATATATTTGAAAATAAATTGTATCTTCGTCCTTCATGTTTTATAAATGTGTTACTTAGATGTAAGTGTCAAAGTTTATCCGTCCAAATAATGTTATACAACTGGAGAAGATACAGGGTGTCCCAAAAGAAACCAAGATGATCAAGAACAACAGAGAACGTGGGTAGTTTAACCAGTCTGTTCGTGACAATCCGAACTTTTCAATTCGGAAGTGCGCAAGCGCTTAAATATGTCTTCATCGTATTTACACTGATTTATTATGCCAACGTGAAATTTTCATTAGTAAATTGATCTCCGGGAGAGGTGACATAAATTAGCATCCACGCAGTCCTGATTTAACTCCTATGGACATTTCCTGTGGGATTGTCTCAAATCTAAAGTTTACACCAATAGACCAACAACTATCCTGCCCAATTTGAAAGAAGAAGAAGTAGAAAATATTCATCGCGAAATGGCAGCCATCATCGAGTCTATCTGGCGAGCCATCATAAGAAATTTAAGTTTTCGAATAAATAATGACCGCGAAGGTTTACTATATTATTTTTAAGAATTAAATTCTCAAATTGTATAGTTTAATAAATAATAAAGACATTTTTGAAAGATGACTTTTTTTTAAATTAGTCCACTAAATATGAATTTTTTTGGACACCCTGTATTAACAAACATAAGCATTGTTCTTGGATTTGAAAGGCATTCACTTCGTGGTATTTTTCGATATTAGGAATAAAGAAAACACTTTTACTTTTTTCTACCACTTTAAACTTTATTTTCCAGTGAACGTGTAGTCGAAACTAGTCACTGCAAAATATAGTTTAAAGTGGTATAAAAAATAAAAAAGTTCATTATTCCTAATATTAGCATTGTTATTATACATATAATTGCAGATATTTTTAACAAGAAAAAAATATGTAATTCCTAATACTACAGTAGATATTTTTTTATAGTTTTCCCAAATATTTTAGCTGTGAAATTGATTACTATTTATAATTTCATTTAAAATTATGAACTCTTGGGTTTTGAGACTACACAATTTAATGTCGATGCACTGCGACAATTGTTTCACCTCAACAATCCAATATAATTGATGAACTATTAAAATGACAGACTACAATGACTACCTGCATCGGTAACTATCCAACATTCGATCGGGTATTTTTCTCGTAATCTAGTAATTAGAGGATTGTTTAATTGGAAGCAATTAGCTTACGTAAACCGCGCGTTGACGGACGGGAAAATAATCAAAAAGTCGGAGAAGCGAATCGTGCCGTACTTTCTACGTGCGAATAGTTATTTTGCAATTTTGTGCGTTCGTTGCGTAATTGAGAAATTGCAAACGGTCGTCGTTAAGAAAAAGAAAACACTAAACTCGTGAAATTTGTAAAAATCAAGTTTTATAATCGTAATGCTTGCATTAAAAAAAGAAAGCACAAAACTGTAAAATAATTAATAAGTATGCTCATCATTACTAGGCTTTGTGGGCTTAAATAGACTCATTACTTTCTACATGGTGATTTTATATCCTCATCTATGAATTTAAGCGATATAATAATAAGGTAATAAAAAAATAAAACATTTTTGGCTTATTATTTTATGTACATTTAAGTGATTCATTTAATTATTATGGTGTACAGTATGAAGTGTTCATGGGTGGATAATTGTAACGTTCTAGGATTGAATTTTCTTTGGTAAAGGACTTAAAAAATGTTTCTTAATTGATAATATATTAATTTAAAAATTGTTTTCAATAAATATTCAAGCTTTGAAGCTGAATTTATGACGATTTTCACCTAAAATAAATAGGTTATTTTCGCCTTTATTTGGCAATGTTTTCAGCTATTTTTTTTAAAGATATTTATCTTACTTACTTTTCTGGTAATTTTTAATTGTTTAACCATTAAGCTCTAAACCGCTACTTCTTTGAATATCTCATTTTTTTAAACCTAGCGTACTCCTGACCGATCACAACAAACTAATAAATAAATAATTTTTCTAGGATTTTAATTTACATTTTATTCGGATAGGTCAGGATAACGCTGAGCCAATATACTTTGAATTATGATAGCTTAGGAGTACACCAGATTAATATATTATTGCTAAATTAACACAAAATTAAACTCAGTGTACCTATCTCAACGTTTGGAAGTTTGGGGAACAAGAGAGTATGTGTACACAGAGAAAGAGCAGCTATGCTTCAGGAACCACAGCTGCTCTTTCTCTGTGTACACATAC
>CAXAKX010000907.1:0-16294 GCA_963969525.1 Ontholestes murinus
CAATTTAACAGCTAATGAATTAAACATTTATTTTGCAAATATAGGTGATAAAATTATTGGTACAATTAACAAACCTTTGTATATAGTTCTACTGAAATTAACTGCAACGTTCCTAAATTTTCATTTGTAAATCTGTCTTATGTGACTGTGCTTGACGCAGTTAATAATAATACTGATATATGATAATCCAAATATATTAGTACTAATACGAATGAAATTAAATCAATGTTAGATGCCATAATTATCTCACTAACCAGATTAATATATCTCAGTATCTCTAATAATACCTTCTCAGATATTTTTAAAATGGCGAAGATTATAACTATTTATAAAAAGGGTGATGTGAATGATTGTAATAACCACAGGCCTATAGATTTACTTGAAAAATTACTTGAAAAATAATGTTTGATCAAATTATAGCTTTCTTTGAGGCTAATAATCTATTTAATGCTCATCGGTACGGGTTTAGAAAGAGAATGTCCACTGCAAATACTGTTTTAGATCTGACTGATAACATAACTCAATTTTATGAAAAGGGTGAATTTGCTATCGCAACATTCATTGATCTCACGAAGGCCTTCAATTGTGTCAGGCATAAAAATTTAATAGAAAAGTTAAAATTATACTAATTCTATGTGAAAATCTGTCAATTAATTTCAAATTACTTGCAGAATAGAAACCAAATAACTCAATTTAATAATACACTATCTGATTTTTTGCCAATAATACATGGTGTTCCGCAAGAGTCCACGTTAGGTCCGTTATTATTTCTAATATTCATTAACCATTTACCCAATTATATTAAAGAAGCTGTTGTTGTTCACTTTGCTGATGACACAACGTTGATTGTGACTCAGAAAAACTTTCATGAAGCCGAAATTTTAAATAATGTAGCGATGGTTAAAGCTGAAAATTTTGCTCACAATAAACTAAGCTTAAATGTGAAAAAAATATGTTACAAAAACTATTTACATTAAATAAATTAATTAATATAAGTGACTCATCACACTAATGTAAAATTTCTGGGATAGTAATTGATTATGCACTGTTGTGGGATTGCCATAATGTTGAAATTAAACAAAACTTGAAACATTCTTAGAAACCTTAATTGTATGGAGCCATTGTAGTATCAAGCACCGCTTGTTTAATTTACAGATAACTGCTGTCAGACTTATTTCTGGAAATTATTTTCGGGATGAATGTAAACCAAAGTTTGTTGAACTTGGAATATTAACGTTACCATGCTTATACATATTAGAGCATTTGATGACTATTAAAATAAATAGAAGTAGTTATGTAAAACAGAAGTGTTATACATGACTACAATACTGGACATAAAAATAATATTTGTCCACTAAATACGAAATTAATAGATCTCAAAAATTATTATTATTATTATGGTAAACTTTTTTTATAATTCCCTGCCACAAGGCATAAGAAAATTGTATGGGAAAGAATTTAAAATCGGGACAATGTCTTTGCTATTAGGAAATACTTTTTATCGTTGGGATGAATTTCTGTTGTTTAATTTAAATTCGTTGTAATATTATTTACACTGCCTATTTTTAAATTTAACTGTCTCGATATCATTGCATTATATCCCCTGTATATATTTTTACATTTGTTATTTTATTCAATATTATTTTAATTATGTTTTATATAATAAAAATATATAAGTCCTTTACGTTGTAGAAAATTCACTAATAATTAGAAAAAACACGAAAATATTTTCGTAAATACTACAACAAATGAGTCTTATTAAGACTACAAGAACAAATCACTTTTGAAACAACTACTTTTCTAGCTAATACTTCGACAGACATTGAATGATACAAAAGTAATTTGCGTGTTACAAAATAGCAAGGCTATCAAAGCAACACTAGTTTGAACGTATTTCTTTCTGTAAAATGAACTAAAAATTATTGAATGTACGTTAAATAGTTTGTAAGTGACTATACTATGGTAATTTGGAACAAACATGTTTTATATAATCATTTGTTTTTATTTAATTTATTTTAACATTTTAAATTTTAAAATGCCACAATTTATCTTAACACCGAAAATTATTTACTAACTTTTTTACTTTTTTTAATTAGGTTTTTATTATAATTTTATTCTATTTTTGTCATTTTAACTTTATTTTTTGTCAATTTAACTTTATATTTTGTACACTAAAATGTCAAATATAATGACAAGTAAATATTCTTTTTTTATGGTGAAAAAAACATATTTGGCAAAATGTTTGATGAGTCATCATCAATAGAGTCTTCCTAGAGAAATTGTCAAACTTTGTGAATTCAAGACTTTGCAAATGCGATCAAATTTTATGTGAAAAATTATTAGCAATAATATTAGAATATTTTTGTTGGCATGTTGGATAAAATAAATAATACCTAATACCTACACTGACCATTGAATTAAGTTAGTTAGGCACTTTTTAATTATTAAATGTATGTATTTATAATTTTATTTTTTTACGTTTATTTTGTTTACTATATTTATGTTTATGTTTATTAGTCTTTAGCATCCTTTAAAAAAATACATATCGCTATACACAAATATATAACAAAACGTACAAAAATTTTGAATAGATGAAGCCGGGCGGAGTTTATGCAGCTGAGATGTTCTTCCATCCTAACCCTTGTTTTTGTTTATTGGTACCAGGTGAAGTGTACAAGAAATAAAAAAATATTTATCGTTTTCTGTTTTTCCTGAGTCAGGCCGAACTGCGGGAACCGCCCTTGGTTTGCGAATATCTGTGTCCCTTGCCCAATCCCCTCGATGATCTGGCCGCCGAGGTCTTTCCTCTCAACTCAGGGTGCTTGTGTACTGCGTTCACGATCCAGTTAATCTTTGGGTTACGGCGAACAGCATTATGTGAGTGATCAATTAAAATAACTTCAAAATATTTGTATGAAGAATCTTGGGCTACCCAGTAGGAGTTATTTTTATGTTATTTATGTAAGCTTAGTAATAGTTAAAGTAACCTTCTTAAAGATAATCCTGCAAACAAAACTGGTAAGGGTAATTGTGTAATTGTATAAACGTGTACAATAATTAATTAATTTACCTTAGCATGAATAAAAACACTCTAACTATACAGGGAAATTTATACTAATTTATATACCTATTTAATTTATATGTACTCCACTTGATCCTTTAGAATGTTTCCCAAAACAAAAGGGCACGACGACCACAAAAAGGATTTAGTGTAATTAGTAGGAAGATCGTTACAACTAGACAAAAAAATAAGGAAATAAAGGGAGTTTTCATGAAAGGAATGGAACATCTGGTCATTCACACATTTATTTACACTATATGGTGTAATCAATTATAAGTAAAAAAAATACATCATTATCGTTACTGTTTTCAAGCGTTTCTTATAAATTAATTAAAGAACGACTTTTATTTCTACAAACTTTAATATATGTATATTTTAGTACTTTATTTATTATTTACTTTTTCAATGATATTAAAGAATACGTTATTGTTCAAATTGCTTATATCTTACTATTGATTGATTAAATAAATCAGATAAGTATAAATAAGTATTAAAATTAAATTATGAAATTAATACTTTATTAAGAAAAATGTTAGGATTACAATTAATGAATATAAGATAAACTTTGAAGTTATTAGACTATTAAGATTGTTTATACTTTTTCCATTAGAAATATATTTAGAATCTCTCTATATACAGAATGTCCGAAAAGAAAGTTTATATTTAAAGGAACAAATAAAAAGAGTAAACCATCAAAAATCTGTTTATAATTTATTAAACTTTACAAATTGGGATTTATTTTTCTTATAGATAAATAATATCGTCCAAATGTAGACCTTTTCAGACACGGCACTTGAATCGAGCACTAAAATTTCTTATGACGGCTTTTCGCGATCGATTGATATTGTCTTTCAAATGCACTAGTAAAGTTGATCTAATGGTATAAACTTTAGATTTGAGATAACCCAACATGAAAAAAATCCACAAAGGTTAAATTAAGACTGCGACTCCACAGCCAATTATTGTATTCTCTCCTGGAGATCAATTTTCCAGGAAAATTTTACTTTGACCAACATCCTTGTGCTTTAATTCAAGTACCAATTAAATTTTATAGGGGTGTAGCTTTACGTCTTTATGCATAATACGGTGTAGTGGCGATCTATATACATTTAAAACACTTGCTCGATTCCGAATTTGAAGGTTCTGATCGTCACGAACAGTCTGGTTAACACTATCTACGTTTTCTCTGCCGTTTTAGATGATCTTCGTTGGCCTTTTTTTCCAATGATGTACCAGTCTCTTCAAACTTTTTCACCCATTTTGAAACTCCTAATTCAAGTGGTTAAAACCTCTGCTGCAGACACCGAATGACAATTTTTCTTAAACTCTTGCACGCCAAAGCCGTTCACTAGAGAGAAGGGCTCATTTGAAACTAATTCCGATTGACATACCCCCCATACCCCGCGGATTCGCTGCGTTGAATCGAATAATTTAATACATCTTGTGCATGAAAGATCAATGATCACACACGCATGTAATTTCCTCAACTCGTTGAAACTTAGTTACATCCCCTATAGTTTTGGCAAAGCAGTCTATTGTGATAATTGCTACGAATATACATCCAAATGAAACTTAATAATCCAATTGTACCCATATTTCGCTTAATTAATTGAATTAAATTGAATTCACGGTTAGATGAATTAATTTCACCCTATTGAAACATCAATAGAAATTCAAATGCACTGCATCACACACAAACACACACAAACGTACTTGGCCAATTACTTATTACTGAAAGCTCTTTATTTAATATATTTTTAGATTATTGCATTCTGTTTATAGTTGCATTCAAATCAAGCACACAAGAATATGGAGATTTTATAACAATACATATATTAAGATATCTCAACTTTATCAATCTATTCAATCATTAAATCAATTATTTTTTTTACATTATCAAAACTTCATAATTACCTTTAAATAAAGGATCATTTGTAATTTTATAATATTTGCATAAGTTATAATATTTTAAATAGATTTAATCTAGTGTTAATAATCTGAATTATATTTATAGCTCAATCAGATTTGAATGATAATAAATTATTATTTGCTAGATGTATTATTATTAATAATACATCTAGCAAAAAAGCGTTTTCTGCAGAATATAAAATTTTAATCAACAATCGAATTAATACAAACGGTTAAGTGAGAAACTAAATTATAGTAACATTTTAATAATTAAAAATATAAAAAGTTTTCGTAAATCTACAACACTGAATTTAGATTTACAAAGTGTTCTCGTCTTTTTAAATTTTTAATTAATTTTCTACAATAACGCAGAGGACTTTAATACATGTTATTATATAATATTTTGTTTTCTTGTTTAAAATTTATGTTTAAATGAGAAATCAATTGCGGAAACCTTTGGCAATTTATATGCATACGAAAACTTATTTTAAATCATTAGATCAAATGTAGTAGAAAACAAAATGTTCAAAGATCTTGAAACTATATATCATATTTGCATTCTATGTTTAAATCTAATTATATTATTTAATAATAATCTCTCTAAGTGTTTTATATCAGCAAATCTACAATTAGATAAAAAATCAATGTCCAAATAAAGATATAATTCCGTACATATAATAACATTTCCATCACGCAATATGAAAATTACCTAGTGTTATGTTCTAGAAGTCATTTTGCTTTCATATAATTAAGTAGAGGGCAATCTAAAAAAAATCCTGTTTTACATGAACATATGAGACACGCTACAAACTATTTTTAAACATTATGTTTTGTTTTCATTATAATTAGACGCATTATAATAAAATATTAAAAAGAAAGTGTCGCTTAAAAATATATTCATTTCGACATGAATGTGAGAATTGAATATAAGATATTTCATATTATTTAATGAAAACTAATAACAAATAATTAAGTACCGATAGAATAACGTAAGTTTTTAAATCTAAATCATTTGTTTAATTATGGTGAGGCACGTAGATTTTTTGATATTTAATACAATATATAAATAATTTATAAACATGACAAATATTAGTCAAATATCTTAAGATAATTAAAACACTTTAACTTTGTTTTACCACATAAAATATTTATTGCTGTGACTATAGTTTCGAACATTCACTGTTCATTATCAAACATAAACACTTTATGTTTGATAATGAACAGTGAATGTTCGAAACTATAGTCACAGCAATAAATATTTTATGTGGTAAAACAAAGTTAAAGTGTTTTAATTATCTTATTAAAATGTACCACCAAGTTAACGCCGACATCATTCAAGAAATATCTTAAGAGTTCATCAAAAAAAAAAAAATAAGTAAACTTGAACATTATCTCTTAATAAATACTCCAAATATATTAGATTTAAAAGAAATATATATTAAGACAGAAGATCAAACTCTTACTATAAATTATATAACCAGCCTGTTTAAATTTATGATAACATTAATGACGTAAACTATGCATTCGAGAAATTTTATAGTTTATTGTACACTACCTTAAACCAGTCGGTTCCAAAATGTAGGTCAATATAAATACCTATCTAGCATGGATTAATTTTGTGGGTCATACTAATTATCACTCATTTTTAATTCAACCTCCATCTGAAAAAGACATTTTAATGATAGCAAACAATTTCTCTTAACAGAAATACTAGATTTGTACTGGCTAGACCACAAAGATCTATAATTAACCTGGCGATTAAAATATTTACTTAGAGGTTAATAAACCACGGTTTAAATGAGAATTTAATTAATCGTAAAAGATTTACGTTTTCTAACCTCTGATTACGTGGAAGGATTTGCCCTGTATTCAAGAAGGCAGACATTACGAATGTTGATAACTATAGACCAATTGCTATTCTTTAAAATTTTGCAAAAGTTTTTGAGCAAGTAATGCTTAACATAATCTTTAAAAAATGTGTTCACTCATTTTTCACCTAGACAGCACAAATTTATACCTTGTTGGTGAACGGTAACCAAGTTAGCGACGATAACACATTTTATATCAGAAGCTTTAGACTGTCGAGGGCAAACAGATGTTCTGTACGTGCTTTGACAGCATAAATCATTCTATATTGCTAAATTAGCTATATGTATTTGTTTATTTCCGAGTTTTATCAAGCCTATTTCCTCATACCTTGCAGATGGCTTAATTATGTCGTGTATAATAATTACAGGTGTAATGAATTTATTGATACAAAAGGGGTGCCGCAAGGATCTAATCTCGGTCCGCTTCTCTTTATCATATACATTGACAACCTCATTAAATCCTTAACCTGTGAAACATTGTTCTATGCGGGCGATATTAAAATCTATAACATCTTACCTTATAAAGCTGATGCTGATAAACGTCAACACATAATTTATAAATACGAAAACATTATATAAATCTAAAACAATAAGACTACAAATTAAATCACTTATTGAACAATTACTTTTCTGGATAATACCTTAACAGATATTGAATTATAAAAAAGTAATTTCCGTGTTACAAAATAGCAAAGTTATTGAAACACTAGTTTGAATGTATTTATAATAAACTTAAAAAAATATATATACCTTAAAAAGTTTTTGAGTGTATAAGGTTTGTGATAATGTATAAAAGAATTGAATTCACACCTTTATTTATGACATCTACTTTGTCTTTGAATTATAGACGTTGATAAAGCGAAATGCTGCAAAAAAAACAGATGTTTTCTTTCGAGATTATTATTTTCGATTGCTCCATATATATACAACATCTTTATTAACAGTCAAAACTAAAATACAGATAAGACAAATATACATTTATGATGATATGAGTGTTAGGAGGTTAGTCTGTTAAATGGCTATCGACCGGCAGTCTTTCAGCCCTGATTTTTCCTTGTCGATGTGTCACGTTAGTCTGTCTCTGATGATGATGATGGATGATGTGATGCGATAAATTCGAAAATAGTAAATGGAGGGGTTTTGAATTTTGGGATTAGGTTAGGATTTCTGCGTAAGCAGTAGAGGGTTAGGATGTGATGGTTGAAGGGATTTTTGGAAAATTTTTCACTTAAGTATAGAAGGCGTTCCTTGATGGGGATAACATAGGTATAGTCATATAGGAATTGGTTAGAGGGATTGTGTAGAGGATTGCTGGGGTGGCGGATTTTGGTTAAAGTTCTTAGGGAGAATCGCTCGCTAACTTCGATATTGTGGATAGTAGGATTGCAGGAGTTTAGGACATTACCATAGTCGAGTAGAGGATGGCATATCATTTTATATATTTTAACCGCTGTTTTTATAGATATACCATTGTTTTTGTAAGTTAAGTTTCTGAACATTTTGGCTCTAGCTGTGATTTTTGTTTTGTTTGAAACTGTATGGTGTTTGAAATTGACTTTTCAATCTATGGTAATGCCTAGGTATTTTATGGATGTAGAAGGGGAAACAGTTGTGTTGGAGATATGAATATTGTGTGCAGGATTATTGTTACAGTGATAGGAAATTATGAGCTGGGATTTGTGGGGATTGATTTTAATTCGCCATTTAGCAAACCAGTGTTGCAGGGAGTCAATTTGCTGCTGGAAGGATTGAAGAGCTCTAGGAACGGTGGGTGCGTGGGAAATTACGGCTGTATCATCTGCAAATTGGAGGAGATATTTAGAAGGATTGAAGTAAAGAGGATCGGGATTGTAGATGGGATTACTCTATTAATCAGTATTGTTAAAGAATATATGACTATGCTGATAATGTACTTCAAAATACGACTGTTCATACCGTAAGCATCAGCAGTATTACTCAGTTTCATGTTAGCAACTATTGTTCTGATATCATTATATGAAATTTAATTTAAAACAAATTCATTGTATTCCGCTGAATTACTGGGCAGAAAGCTCTGAAAGTTTGTTGCAACTTGAGGCAAAGTTTCTAAAGTTTTATTTGCGCTTTCGATAAAGTGACTATTGCGATTTTTGTTTATAATGGTCCACGTGCTTTTAGATTTATTTTGGTAGCGATCTATATAGTTTCCATTTGCCTTAAGCTTACATCTTGCAATCTCACTTTTATAAATATTTTCCATATTTGTTAATGTTGACGACAAATTTAAATTTGGAAACTTCTTATTAAGATCGCTTATCATGTTAATGTTTTCACGCATTCTTTTTAAGTCGTTATTAAACCAATTATTTTTGGGCCGATTGGTATTAATGACTCTCCAATTAAATATATTATCTATGACATTAGCAATAATCAAAATAAATGTTTCAAAACATAGTTTGATGTCGTTGATATCGTCTAGAAATTGCCAATCAATGTCCTCTAGGAAGTTATAAAGTTCGAAGATACCAATCTCTGTTATAGGCCTAATTCTTACAATTTCTTTAGATGACAATTGTTCATTAATATTTATATGAATTGATTGCCCTAAATGGTCTGACAAGTGCGTTGAATGAAGTGCGGTGCTTATTGCAAGACAGTTTTTATTGCGTGTTTGTTCAGAAATTGTAAGATTTAGACCACGTGCTTTGATAGGATCATTAAATTTAATTGTAAGTGCATCGTCAGATTCAAATTTTATGTTAAGGTCCCCAGTTATAAATAAAAATATATTGTCAGTTTAGCTTATTAAGTATGTCATTCAATATCTGTAAAAACATTTTATGTTATTACTTGGTTGCCGATATATGCAAACAACTGAGGTTTTGGGTAAATTGTTTGTTACTGCAGATACTTCACAAATGTTAGTACAGAATAAATTTACTATATCCGGACAATTTAAAAAATTTAAGCTATGTTGAGTTAAAATTAGACAACCACCATAGGATCTTTTCCTAAAAAATAGGATGTTAAATTATAATCATCGAAATTAAAACACTCACATTCATTGTAATTTAGCCAGTGTACACTTAAGCATATAATTTGGAATTTGGCTTCTATTGAGAATAAAAATATTTCAAACTCATTAATTTTGTTTCTTACGGACCTTGTGTTTAAATGAAATATATGTAAGATCTTAGTATTATTTCCACTATTTAATTTCCGTTTGGTTTGTTGGCGATGCGGTATAAAAAACGAGAAATACACACGTATTTTGGCCAAATATTGGGATTAATGAATTTTTCCTTTTCCTCTTTTGGCACAGACACTTTGACTAATGAGTACTCCTCCGGATGTTAGGATGTTATTTGTAAACATTTAACAATTTTTAAACCATGATCCTTTAAATTATTTATATCTTGCTGTTAAAGTTCTGGTGCGAGCCTGTAGATGTGGAAGTCAGAATATTTAATCGCTCCTTTTATGGAGGAATAAAACTCGGCAGATCCATATATTATATTTATCTTACGGTTTTGTCTTCTGGGGAATTTCCATGTGTCCTCTTCTCTTTCTGTATTAATAACAGATTTAATACTTTCATCATTTTTGTAATCCGATTTTCCTTTTAGTAGCTCAATTATGAATTCCATGTCACGAATTCTTTTTTCATAGGCGTCTAGAAGTGTTCCTACTAATTTTAATTCTTTACTCAATTCTTTGATATTATTTTCTTTGCACTTAGTAGATGTAGTAAACTTACTGTTTAAATAATTCCTGATATCCTCGATACTTAAGACAATATTTTCGGACACTTTTCCACTTAATAGGATGTCAATTAATTCGCTTGTTTTGAGCTTAATTAACTCATTTTGTGAAGTGACTGCACTGATGTCAGCCATGTTTATTATGATGTTAATTTACTCTATTTACTCCAAAAAAATAAAGTATTAGATCTTCATTTGTTTTTGATCTTTTTTTATTATCGTTGTTTTGATTATGTGTTCATTTGGAGGATGTATAACGAAAAATTAAAATAAAATAAGAAGTAAAATAAAAAGATTCTGAATCGTATTGCATTAAACATCTAGTTAAGTTGTGAAAACCAGTGAAAAATCATATGTTTGTAGTGGTACATCAAACAATTTCGTTAGTAAGATAAATTTCTTTTGGATTTGATATAGGTAATTGCCACAGTATTAAATAATAATATTGAAGTTCTTAAAGCCTTAGGTGTAAATATGCCAATTTAGTTTCTTGCATGTGTTAAACATTAAAACATTTATTTAATTCAATATTATGGCGTTAACAACAAACGTTTCATAGCTTATGAAAGAAATGCGTCAACCTGGAAACAAATTTAATTTAACAGAAAATATAGTAACCTACAAAATGAATACATTTGAAACATTGAAATTAATGATAGAAACACCAAACATATCTTTACCAATTGCAAATATTAAATATTTGTAAAACATTTATTAGGCATTCCTATAGAAACATCTTTTAGGCTGTATAAATCAAATATCAGTTTTAATTTCTTCTGCATATTCTGAAAACAAAGTTTTTTTATGGGTTAATAAAAATTACCCATTATGTAGATTTTTTCTGATGTAATAGTAAGAAAATTTCGGTATTAACTCACAAAACAGACAATATTTGGTTTCCCAAATACTACGTTTTTTCACAAAACAAGTCAATATGGTAAAGAATTGTAATATTTAGTTATAATATTTAAATGCGACTTTTAAAAACATGTGGATTGCTATTATTAAATAAATGTCCCTTGGCAATGCATGTAATATTTTTTACAACAAGTTCAGTGCCCTACGCTTCAGTACTTTCGGAAGGTTAGTACTTGACAAATCATTATAATGAACGAAAATTTTGCTTATATAATTTTTTACTAGTTTCTCAGATTTTAGAACATTTTATGGCATACCAAAAAAATTGCCTCTAGAAATGTTTGTGTGTGAGTGTCTAGAAGTACAAGACTTATGGCAAAGCAATGTTTGATGAATAATTATTATGAAAAGAAATGGTGAGATTTATACTAATATACATGCTTTATAGGGCCTGACTTTTAAATAATTTTAAAACAAAAACTATATGTATCAACCAAAAGAGCAATAAGATATATATATCCCAAATACCAAATGTTCAATTCATTATTCATTAATTACAAGGATTTTAATTTTTAATTTAGATTTGTCAGAGATGGAAATGATTTTATTGATTAGGGTTTTAAATTCACTTTGCTTTTTTTAATAACTTTTGTTTATTGTGGGCTAGTTTCGGCTCAACGCCATATTAATGCATATACAAATTATATACAAAAATTGTTCAAAAAATGTATGTACAGGGTGTTTCTGTAATTCTTGAAATAAAATTAACCACATATACTAGACTGAAACTGGTGATTTGTAAAAAACATATTATAAAAGTCTTCAAATAACTAAGATACAGGCCATGAAATTTAAGAAACTATGACACATTTTAATGAATATTTTCAATATCGTTCGTAGTGAGTGCTGCAATTTAGTACATCCTAAACTAACATCAAGTAAATTCTTTAGGCTTCACTTCGATGGGACAGGGTGTTCCTAAAATTTTTTTGCTCAGAACTTTTTTGTTTGCTCGAATATCTACATTTAATAGAAAATTTACACTCTTTAAAAATTTTGATAACAGTGGCCGTTTTTGAGTTAAAAGCAAAAGTGTTAGTCTCTGATTTCAATATTAACAAACGAAAAACCAAAAGTCCTCGGAAAAATCTGAGTCGCCGATGACAATTGAAAAACAAATTGAGCTGTCAACATGCCTGTGTTGTTTAAACAAAAAGTTTAATTTTTCGTTAGTTTTTCAAAAAAAAATGGAGAATTACACGTTTAATGAACAAACTGACATGAATGTGAGATTAAGTGAATGTCGTGGAAACACCGTAGCAGCCGCTAACCGTTATCGGGAGAAATTTTCGAACCGCATAGCGCCCAACCGAAAAACATTTTCAAGCATTGAAAGGCGTTTAAGGGAAAATTGTACTAAACGTATCTAATGTTAGCAACAACCGCAACCTAAGATCAGTCCGAACTGATAGACTTTTTATAATCCTATAGATCTTCCTATTTTTGGTATAATTAGAAAAAACTTTTAAAAAAATGTTAGCTCCATAAAATGTTTCCAATTAGGAGTTGTCCTAGATGTAACAGGACCTCAAGATCTATATGATGAATTAGAGAAAAATCTATTATTTTCAACGATACATTAAACAACAAATTGAATTTAAAAAATTGATATCTCTATGATATATGTTTAGTGTTGGATTGATTTCTTGTTGTATGCAAGATGTTTGAGAAGGGCGAAGACAGATGACTTTACTAAACACTTGTATATTCAATATTTACAGTTTAAAATAGAAAACGGATTATAATTTGCGAGTGTTGCGTTAACGTTGACGGTTGGTGTTAATGTGTGTTTATTTTCATGAACAATAGAAATAAATCAACTTTTAAATGTGATCCACGTGTTCAAATTAGGCGAAAATTTGGGTAAGTCCAATTGAGGAAGCTTATGCTTTAATGGTATTACAATGACGAGTGTGAAACATGCCATTACACCCAATTAAAAATCGAGAGGAATCTTTCTCCTAGAAAAGGTAAAACATGTTATAACCATGAAGAAACTGTGAACCTCCAAAGCGTTGTTTTAACCCGGTCAAATGAGTGCAATAGCATCTATCAAAAGTTTACTAAATGTATAATGTTTAGTCCTGTATTTATTTACTAAGTGCATCGAAGCAAATAATGGACAGCCCAAAAGTAAGAAGTTATGCTACCAAATGAAACTATTAATATTGTAGCATATTTTAATTTGCCTAATTTTATCTATCAGGCTAACAATTGTCCAAAATGCTATTGTTGCAAGTGTTTTATTAGTTTTCTGAATATCAAGCAGTTCAATTCATGTCGTAATTCTGATGGTAAACATATGAATCTAGTATTATCTAATATCGAAAATAATACGATTTTGGAACGTATCTAATGTACAATCGTCAGTAAGGATAAGTATCATTCTCCTCTAATCTTGACAATCAGAGAAAAATACTTTGAACTAAACAAAACTTCAGATATATCGATAAGTGTGATTTTACACCTTAAATTCCTGTTACCGAGAGGTTAGATCAACACACGGTATAATAATTAAACTAAATTATATTGTAGATTATAACTCCAACCCTTTAGTACGTCCTAATTTAAGTATATAAAAACACACACAGCAAATATTAATCAATTCAAACATATAGCCTATTTCCACGTTTTATTTAATTTAATGTATAATTTTTTATTTGATTTATTTATTTAAAATATTATAATATTAAAGTATTTACATTATATAATTATAATTATATAAGCTGCGTAATTTCAGCACACTTTACTTTAATAGGTTGTTGAAAAAATTCACTTGGTTTGTTTCACTAAATTGTTTATTTTGTATTCGACTAGTTTCGGCACTGGGCCATTATCAAGAATAATGTACAAATATAGTTTTTTCATATTTATATAAAGGTGTCAGGTAATAAGGGCGTTCGAAATTGGGGAAATCCAGAGCTCTTCATTATCGTTGACCACGTTTTTGCCTGCTGCTCGGGCTTTACTAATCTCTAGGCCTTCCCGGTAATTGAGAATTTTTCCTTTATTACCTGTATATAAAATTTTACAATTATGCGCGCTAAAATAATGGTTAGAGGTTACACAATGTTTGACAAATCCAGTAGAAAGTTTATTATTGAGTATGTCCGTGCGATGTTCTTTTAATCTTGTTTCGAAGGATCTTCCCGTTTGTCCTACATATAAAGCGTCACATTCTTCACAAGTTATCTCATATATTCCACTTGTTTTCATTTTATTGTTTTCTGTTTTTATTTTATTATTTATTAACAGTTTACCTAAATTGATTGAATTGGTCATTATGATATTATAATCTTCGCTCTTTATTGTGTTCTTGATTTTTTGAGAGAGATTTTTTACGTACTCTAACCTTTTCCAATTTATATTCTGTGATGTGTTTGCATTATAAAAATATTTTTGAAGTTGTTTTCGTTTTTTCATTTTAATCATATGATCGATTAGTTCTTCTTTATAACCATTATTAATAGCTATAGTTTTAATTGTTTTCAATTCAATTTGGTACTCTATGTTATTAAGGGGGATATTGAGTAACCTGTGCAAGAGAGAATGAAAGGCACTGAATTTGATTTGATTATGTGTATTTGAATTTTCGTGAATTATTGTATCTGTGTAGGTTTCTTTTCTAAATATCTTATATGACAATGTGTTATTGACTGTTTTTGAAATAGTTAAGTCTAAAAAGTTGATGTTATTGTCTATTTCTTTTTCTACTGTAAATTGTATGTTTCTGTTTAAGGAATTTAAATGTTTTGTAAAAATGTCTAATTCTCTGAATGATCCTGTCCAAATGCAAAAAATGTCGTCTACGTATCTTGACCAGAAATATATATGTTTGCTTGAAGACTGTTTTAGTAATTTATTTTCGAATTCATCCATATATATTTCAGCTAATAATGGTGACAGAGGTGATCCCATGGGTAATCCATCTGATTGGGTGTATATTTTATTATTGAATTCGAAGTAACATTGTTTTATACAAATATCGATTAGATTTTTAAGTTCTGTTTTTTGTATGTCTGGAATGGATGAATTTTTGATTTTTTTGTCTAAAATGATTTTGAGTTCTATAGTAGGGATTGAAGTAAATAAACTTATTACGTCAAACGAGATTAATTTTGCATTTGGTGGGATAGAGTAATCTTTTAATTTGTTAACTAAATCTATTGTGTTTTTTATTGAAAATTGTGGTTTGAAATTTATGAGCTGGGGGATTAGAGTATTTAAAAATTTGCAAAGTTTATATGTCGGAGCGTATAAATATGAAACTACAGGTCGCATTGGAATTTTTTCTTTGTGAATTTTAGGGAATTTTCTGAAATAATATGCAATGAAATAGCCAACACAGACGAAAGAAACTCAAGGAAACATAAGGTAGCAAAACTAATTAAAACATATAAGAAATCACATTTTAAAAGTAAAACTCATAATTCAGATAAACAAACAATAACTAGCATAAAAAACAAACTAAATAATAATAACGTGATCTTGTGCAAGGCAGACAAAGGTAATACCATAACTATATTAACTAAAAAGGAATACATAGATAAGACTGAAGAACTGTTAAAATCAGACATTTTCACTAACAAAAAACTAGACCCAACCAAAAAATATCAAACTGAATTGAAAAAAATACTAAAACAAAGCAATAGCTTAATTTCAGACACAGATAGATTAAAATTAACGTTAATGAATCCTAAAGCCCCTATCCTATATGGTCTCCCTAAAATTCACAAAGAAAAAATTCCAATGCGACCTGTAGTTTCATATTTATACGCTCCGACATATAAACTTTGCAA
>CAXAKX010000908.1:0-21784 GCA_963969525.1 Ontholestes murinus
TTTAACCTATTACCCAGTACATTGAAATCATTTCCTATTGAAAGATTCAAAAATGTTATCAAGGACTACCTAATTGAAAAGGCATTCTATTGCATTGAAGAATGCGTGTCATTAAAATTTGCTAATATAGTCAAGTGATTTAATTTGTTTACATGTTATTTATTGTGTGAACATTTTAATTTGGTTTCGATACGTTATGTTTCAATATTTGTCCTACTATTTTAGTTTTATTATTTTATTTATTTTAGTTTATGTGTATGTATATGTGTGTATACAGGATGTCCCGTTAATGCGGGGAAATGGCTGGACCATAGATTCCTGAGGTCAAAATATGACGATTTAACGCAACTTATCTATATCCAAAAATTTACGGTTAAGCCGGAATTTGGCTTCAAAGTTTCAAAATTTTTTATTTCTTTTGTTTATAACAACTGAACCCTTTATTTGATTTGAATGAAATTTATTATTAATAAGTACCATAATATCATACATCATTTCAATTATTGTGGCCATTAGTGATTGACAGGAAGTATAAAAAACAGTAGTACCACCACTTAAAAACTAAAATAATGTTTTATTGGTGCATACAATAAAATCCAAAAAAATCTACATGAAAGGGCATTAGATTTAAAAACTTTTTTGACTCTTACTAGTTTTTGATATCTTGTACGGTTTTTGCACAAAAAAATAAAATATGAATATAGTATACTTATTACGCACTCATTAATAAGTAAATAAACCTACTCAATTGAATAAAAATTAAATAATATCAATTAATAAAATAAATCAAGCAACATCTAATACTTTTCAAACAATTTTCTTTGCAAAATCCTAATACAAACAAGATATGTGTTTGTTCCAAATATGAATATTTATGAACTATAATAATGTTAAAATTTAATTGTTAAAAGACACTAAATAATTATTATTATACATAATTTACATTTTTTAAACAAAGACGGCCACGAAAAACATTTATTTTAGATTCGATGAAAAACTAGATTTTGTTTTTACTAGATAAAAAATATATATTTTATTTTTTTGTGGGACAACCCTAAAATATATCAAATATTATTAAGAGATAAAAAAGTTTTTAAATTAAATGGTCTTGCAAGTAGTATTTTTTTAGTTTTTATTAGATTTACCAATAAAAAAATATTTTAGTTTTTAAGTGGTGGTACTACTGTTTCTTATACTTCTTGTTAACCAATAATAGTCATAATAACTGAAATGATGCATGATAACAATTGAACGCTTTATTTGATTTAAATGAAATTTATTTTTAATAACTATCACAATATAATACATCATTTCAGTCATTATGGACATTATTGGTTAACAAGAAGTATAAAAAACAGTAGTACCACCACTTAAAAACTAAAATATTTTTTTATTGGTGCATCAAATGAAAACTGAAAAAATACTATTTAAAAGACCATTTAATTTAAAAACTTTTTTGTCTCTAAACAATATTTGATATCTTTTACGGTTTTCCTACAAAAAAAAAATATATATATATCTTTTTATCTAATAAAAACAAAATCTAGTTTTCCATCGAATCGAAAATAAATGTTTCTCGTGGCTGTCTTTGTTTAAAAAATGTAAATTATTTATAATAATAAATATTTAGTGCCCAATTAATGGCTGGACCATAGATTCCTCGGGTCAAAATATGACGATTTAACGGAACTTATTTATATTTAAATAAAGTAAAAGTCACTTTGTTATTATCACACTATTTATTTTTGTAAAAGTGACTCGAGTTTTGATCAACAGCTGATCATTTTCAAACTTAAAGTTATCTATATTCAAAAATTTATGGTTAAGCCGGAATTTGTCTTGAAAGTTCCAAAATAATTTATTTCTTTTGTTTATAACAATTGAACGATTTATTCGAATTGAATGAAATTTACTATTAATAACTACCATAATATAATAAATCATTCCAGTTATTATGAAAATTATTGATGGACAGAAATTATAAAAAACAGGATTACCACCACTTAAAATCTAAAATAATTTTTTATTGATGCATCCAATACAATCTAAAAAAAATACCACTTAAAAGGGCATTTGATTTAAAAACTTCGTTGTCTCTAGTATTTGATATCTTGTACGGCTTTTGCACAAAAAATAAAATATGAATATAGTATACTCATTATGCACTCATTAATAAGAAAATCAATGTACTCAGTTGAATAAAAATTAAATAATATTAATTAATAAAATAAAACGAAACAACATCTAACACTTTTCAAACAATTTCCTTCGCAAAATCCTAATACAAGCAAGATATCTCTTTTCTCCAAATATGAATATTTATGAACTATAATAAAGTTAAAAATTAATTAGTAAAAGACACTAAATAATTATTATTATACATAATTTACATTCTTTAAACAAAGACAGTCACGAAAAACATTTATTTTCGATTAGATGGAAAACTAGATTTTGTTTTTATTGGATAAAAAATATATATTTTATTTTTTTGTGGGAAAACCGTAAAAGATATCAAATATTATTAAGAGACAAAAAAGATTTTAAATTAAATGTTCCTTTAAATAGTATTTTTTTAGTTTTCATTTGATGCACCAATAAAAAAATATTTTAGTTTTTAAGTGGTGGTACTACTGTTTCTTATACTTCTTGTTAACCAATAATGGCCATAATAACTGAAATTATGTATTATATTGTGGTAGTTATTAATAATAAATTTCATTCAAATCGAATGAAGCGTTCAATTGTTATAAACAAAAGAAATAAAAATTTTTGGAACTTTGAAGATAAATTCCGGCTTAACAGTAAATTTTTGGATATAGATAAGTTGCGTTAAATCGTCATATTTTGACCCCAGGAATCTATGGTCCAGCCATTTCCCCACATTAACGGGACACCCTGTATAGTATATATAGGGTGTCCCGTTAATGCGGGGAAATGGCTGGACCATAGATACCTGGGGTCAAAATATGATGATTTAACACAACTTATCTATATCCAAAAATTTACGGTTAAGCCGGAATTTGTCTTCAAAGTTTCAAAGATTTTTATTTCTTTTGTTTATAACAATTGAACGGTTTATTTGATTTGAATGAATTTTATTATTAATAACTACCATAATATAATACATCATTTCAATTATTATGGTCATTAGTGATTGACGGGAAGTATAAAAAACAGTAGTACCACCACTTAAAAACTAAAATATTTTTTATTGGTGCATCCAATAAAAGCTAAAAAAATATTTCGTGAAAGGCCAATTAATTTTAAAACTTTTTTGTATCTTACTAATATTTGATATCTTTTTCGGTTTTGGCACAAAAAAATAAAATATTAATATAGTATGCAGATTTGCACTCATTAATAAGTAAATCAACTTATTCAATTGAACAAAAATTAAATAATATCAATTAATACAATAAATCAAAACAACATCAAATACTTTTTAAACAATTTTCTTCGCAAAATCCTAATACAAGCAAGAAATCTGTTTGCTGCAAATGTGAATATTTATGAGCTATAATAAAGTTAACAATAAATTATTTAAAGACACTCAGTAATTATTATTTTATATAATTTACATTTTTTAAATAAAGACGGCCACGAAAAACATATATTTTCGATTTGATGGAAAACTAGATTTTGTTTCTACTAGATAAAAAAATATATTTTATTTTTTTGTGCGAAAACCGTACAAGATATCAAATTTTAATCAGAGATGAAAAAGTTTTAAAATAAAATTCTCTTTTAAACAGTATTTTTTTTAGTTTTTATTGGATGCACTAATAAAAAAATATTTTAGTTTTTAAGTGGTGGTACTTCTGTTTTCTATATTTCCTGTTAATCACTAATGTCCATAATAACTTAAATGATGTATTATACTAAGGTAGTTATTAATAATTAATTTCATTCAAATCGAATAAAGCGTTCAATAGTTATAAACAAAAGAAATAAAAAAATTTAAACTTTGAAGACAAATTCCGGCTTAACCGTAAATTTTTGGATATAGATAAGTTGTGTTAAATCATCATATTTTGACCCCAGAAATCTATGGTTCAGCCATTTCCCCGCATTAACGGGACATCCTGTATATTTAATAGTATTGAAATTATTCGTGTAATTTTATTTTAATCTATTTTATATTTACATCCTTTTATATATGAACACTTTATCTTGGATTTTATTTTGTACATGTGACTTAATTATTTTGTGTATGTATTTTTATTCTACATGTTAAATTACATTGTAGTTTTAATTTTACCTCAAGTTTATCTTTATAAGGTTTTCTTCTAATTTTAATTATACACTTATTTTAAAATGTTTGTTTTTGTTCATCATATTATTTTATCATTTTATCAACTTAGTACAGCATCTATCTCACCGCTAATATCCATGCGCCAACATTATACATTATTTTAATTATTTGTATTTAATTGCCATTCCTAACCTACGTAAACTAATATGTAATGCACCAATAAATGTATCTTATCTGTCTTATCTTATGGTTTCTTTTTAATGAAACATAAACTCTTTTTATATTTTTCATGCAACATGCCAGTTTGTCATATATTGGGTCTATAATAAATCCGTTTGTATGCGAACTCTTACCTTGATTTATATACTACTGAATCACCGAAGCTTACATCCAAGAATTCTTATTCATATAAACCCTTTTGAACTCCCAAATATTCTCTCTACACAAAGAGACAAACTAAGTGAACAAACGCTCATTGAAGTCTATTCATGGGTTTGAGTGGAAGATCGTTTTAAGTAGTATACTCCGCCCGTTCCCCCTTCGGCTAAAATTTTTAGTATTTTTTCAAATTTTGTATATGCTTTTTGTGATATTGTATTAGAAAGGTGAGCAAAGCTGTAATAAAATAAAATAAATAAAATATATATATTCAGGAAATTTCAACTAAAAAGTTGATTTCTGAATATCATGCTTGGAAATAGAGAATATAAGACACTTTGTGTGTCTGGATCAAAATAAAATTTGAAGAAATGTTTTTATCAAAGTAACTCAATAAGTTATTATACAGGGTGTCCCGTTAATGCGGGGAAATGGCTGGACCATAGATTCCTGAGGTCAAAAGACGATTTAACGCAACTTATCTAAATCCAAAAATATACGGTTAGGCCGGAATTTGGCTTCAAAGTTTCAAATTTTTTTATTTCTTTTGTTTATAACAATTGAACGCTATATTTGATTTGAATGAAATTTATTTTTAATAACTACCATAATATAATACATCATTTCAGTTATTATGACTATTATTCGTTAACCAGAAGTATAAGAAACAGTAGTACCACCACTTAAAAACTAAAATATTTTTTTATTGGTGGATCTAATAAAAACTAAAAAAATACTACTTGAAAGGCCATTTAATTTAAAAACTTTTCCATCTCTTAATAATATTTGATATCTTTTACGGGTTTCCCACAAAAAAATAAAATATATATTTTTTATCTAGTAAAAACAAAATCTAGTTTTTCATCGAATCGAAAATAAATGTTTTTCGTGGTCGTCTTTGTTTAAAAAATGTAAATTATGTATAATAATAATTATTTAGTGTCTTTTAACAATTAATTTTTAACTTTATTTTAGTTCATAAATATTCATATTTGGAACAAACAGATATCTTGTTTGTATTAGGATTTTGCAAAGAAAATTGTTTAAAAAGTGTTAGATGTTGTTTTGATTTATTTTATTAATTGATATTATTTAATTTTTATTCAATTGAGTAAGTTTATTTACTTATTAATGAGTGCATAATGAGTATACTATATTCATATTTTATTTTTTTGTGCAAAAACCGTACAAGATATCAAAAACAAGTAGGTGTCAAAAAAGTTTTTAAATCTAATTCCCTTTCAAGTAGATTTTTTTCGATTTTATTGGATGCACCTATAAGAAAATATTTTAGTTTTTAAGTGGTGGTACTACTGTTTTTTATACTTCCTGTCAATCACGAATGGCCAAAACAACTAAAATGATGTATGATATTATGGTACTTATTACTAATAAATTTCATTAAAATAAAATAAAGCGTTCAATTGTTATAAACAAAAGAAATAAAAAAAATTGAAACTTTGAAGCCAAATTCCGGCTTAACCTTAAATTTTTGGATATAGATAAGTTGCGTTAAATCCCCATTTCCCCGCATTAACGGGACACCCTGTATATTTTATCAAATCTAAGTAGCTCAAAAAATATTTCACTTTCAATCACAATTTTCTTGAGAATAATGGAAAAAACGAAGTTTCGAGAATATATTTAGCCTATGTTGAGTGAGAGTGCGATACATTAACAGATATTATAATTTTAGTAATTTAAATTCTTTTTTCCATTTCATCTACTAAATACTAGTTTCAGATAAAAGATTAATTCTTCAGGTGAATAAAAGTTTATATATATAGTTCTAAGATTTCGTTGTAATCTTTCATTCACTTGAAGAAGCAATTAATTTGCGAAACAATTGTGAAAATAAACACACTCTTTTGAAAATCACAGAGTTATTCATAACCTTATTAAATAAATACATATGTTGCTGTTTAATTTACCAAAGAGATTTATAAAAGTGATTGTAAATTTAAATGAATTTTGAAAATAAAATATTTGATTGTGGATACGGTTATTTTCTAGTAAGCTTTTAATATTTACTATACAAACTGCACAGAAAACGCATGCTCATAATTTTACATTACTTTAAAAATTCATATTAATTAATAGTAGTGGGTAAGAAAATGTAGTATAGTATTTATTTTTGATCAAAGCATATATAACTGTGAAAATGTGAAAATTACGAAAACATCGTGCCTTAAGCGGTACATGTACTATTACCTTTTTTAAGGACAATTTATTTTAAGCACTTAATCCAGCACACTAAATATGTATGTGCGTTATTTCATGCCAAGCATCAACAATATACAAAAATATATACTTTCTCACGTTTCTTCACTTGGAAAACTTATTTTGCTAATATTTACTCTAATTGCGTTTTATTATTTTCTGGGCTAGAAGAAAACGGGGTATCTGAAAATTGATTTTTCTTAGCTCTCGGTGATATTTCTATATGCAATCTTTTAGTAGTAGTAGTATTTATTTATCCAATATACATAATCCTTCCTAAATTAAAACATAACAGCAATAAATATTCAGAACATTTTTGAACGCACATGGAAAGCATTCTAAGATTCTTCCACTCTTACCTAATTAAGTTTCGTTGTGAGTTGCCACTGAAGCTCTGTTTAATAATTTATCTCATTTAATTTGCAAAATATGGCTTTTATACCGGGTGTTCGATACAAAACACCCAACGCCATAATTTTGTTATTTATTAACCGATTTGAATCAACTAAAAACAAATTGAATGGCCCTTTAATGCTATGAAATGACATTAATTATATATAGTTTCAAAATTAACTTCATTGATAAATGACAGTCAACTTTAAATTTTTAAATAGCTGCATATACTTTTCTTATTTTTTTATACTAGACATTATTTTTCTATAATAAATCTTATTCAAACGATACTTTCGTATAAATGTTGTAAAGTAATGTCAACCATTTGTTATTAGTCTGTGTTTCAATCAATCAAAAGTAAGAAAAGTATATGCAGCCATTTAAAATTTAAAGTTGACTGTCATTTGACAATGAAGTTAATTTTGAAAAAATGTATAATTAATATCATTTCATATTATTTAGACGGGCATTCAATTGGTTTTTTAGTTAATTATGGGCGTTTTTTATCGAACACCCGGTATATCCAAAAGGGGAAATTTATAACTCATCGTCTGTACTCATTCTGTGCTATATTATCACGACTAATGAATAATATTTACTACTAAAAGCTACAGCAGAAGTTTCTAAAGGTTGTAAAACATCAATTGGTCATCTGTAAATACATGCCCTTATGGGCAAAACTCCAGAAGTCGGTCTGGCAAGGCATATGCCAGACATATATATTAAGTATTTTGACATTTGCGTTTGATATATTTTATGCCTTTTATACAAGAGAAGTAATATTTTCTTAGTTTATGTAAAGTAAGTTTTGTAAAGGACCAAAATCGACTAATATCTAAAGTAATAATAGCAAAATATTTGTGATTTTCAACTTTTTATTTTAACTCACTATAATTGTTTCGCTACACAATAGCTTTTTCAAGTAAAGAAGTAGTAAAATTGTAGTAAGTTCAAATAAAAAGTTGAAAATCATAAATAGTTTGCTCAATTAAAAATAAATGCCTCCACAATCAACGAGATAATATCCAAAAATGGTAGCTGAGTGCATTCTTCTTAGCAAACTCTGAAGCCAGCAATGCACACTTAATTATACACATACTTTTGAAAATGTTTCCCTTATCCGGAACAATAACAAAATTGAGAAAATGTGGTATAATTTTAAGATCAAGGTAAAATTTTCTTAAAAATTATCATTGGTAGAATATATAGACAGACAACACTAATTTCACATACCATGATTGTATTCACGTTCATCACTTATTTGACTTCCTACGTGGCGTTTTCTTTTTCTCTCTTATTAGAAGAATCTTTTGCACATTGGTAAACCGAAAATCGTGTATGTTACACATAATGGCGGCTATAATTTTCTTGGATTAAAGAAGAGATTAAAAAAATAATTGATATTCTCTCTATCTAATACGACTTCTTGCTAGGATTTTAAAATTATTATAAAAACTATTTTGATATCCTTGTTTGTTAAACTAAAAATGCATTATTCAAGGTTAAGTTTGGTTTCGATAAGCTATCCGCCATCTTTTTCAAGTATTTACTCTTGCGTATCCCAAGTAATACTAGTCTGCTGTCCAGCTGGTGATCTATTTATATCTGTAATATACATTGCTTGTTAAATAATTGTTGTGCTCAAATGACCTGGCAACGGTTTTGATGTTCGTAAAATCCATTTTAT
Organism: Ontholestes murinus; assembly: GCA_963969525.1. Lineage (NCBI taxonomy): Eukaryota > Metazoa > Arthropoda > Insecta > Coleoptera > Staphylinidae > Ontholestes > Ontholestes murinus. The sequence goes on from CAXAKX010000908.1 coordinate 8,931, forward strand.
GGCCCGTTTGTAGGTTATGTTGAGATAATAATGACGTGGTCTGTTTTTGTTTTACAGAGTCTTTATGTTTTTCTATTATTGCCGAAATTCACCTGTTAGCTTGTCCTATGTTTGTTTGATCACAAAATTTACAATGTATTTGATAAACTCCTTGGTTTTCGTGTAGAATTCGGTCTTTGTGTTTATCTGTCAAGTTTTTGATTTTCGTTGTGGTTGTAAATGCTGTTGTTATTTTCTGTTTTATAAGAATAAGAGTATGGCTGTTTTTTAGTCTGTTTATTTGTTGAATAGACAAAACGTTGCGCACTCTTCCTCTTCGCCCCACATAAAAAGTCAAGGGGACTAAGATCCGGAGATCTTGCCAGCCATTCAATGTGACCTCTTCTTCCAAACCATATATTGGGAAAAACTTTGTCTAAATATCTATGAACGATTATAGCATAATGGCCACCCCATTATGCTATAATCGTAGCTCCGTTCAGTTTATAGCTTTTTCATTTATCAGGTAAATCGGAATCTAACGCATTTGGAAATAAAGTGGCTAACGCTGGCGTGAAGTCGTCTTGAAGAAACGTGAGATATATTACTCCATCAAAATTACTATCGAAGAATACTGGTCCTTCAATCTGATCACCCATTAATCCAGCCCATACATTGACTTTTTGCGGAAACTAAGTATGAGTTTCTCGCATCCAATGAGGGTTATGGTCAGTCCAATAACGACAATTTTGTCGATTAACGTCACCATGTAAAGTAAAAGTACTTTCGTCGGAAAAAAAGAATTGATGCTAATGAAATGTGGTTATTGTCGATCAATTTCATCATTTGCTTGCAAAATTCGATTCGGCGGTCCGGGCCATCCTCCGTGAATTCTTGCCTGCATCTTGTAAGGATGCAGCTTGGCTAACCTAAGAATTTCCAAAACAGTAGTATAACTAATCTCGTTGTCAAGGGCCAGTTGCCTGGCTGGAGTCGCCGATTTTCTTGAGTTAATATCTGTTGGTACAGCTCTGACTTTACCCAAATTGTGGTATTGTGTCTCAATTTTGCTTATGGTACCTTGGCTAATAGGTGGTATATCCGGATGCTGTTCTCGAAATAACTGAGCAACCTCAAGCTGACTTCATCTTCTATAACTATAACCGATCATCATTAGAATCTCGCTACGGAGATTTTCAGTTAAATACAGCATTTTAGAAACTACTTTAATAACTTGTCGAGCGTGTGTGACTGCTTTGGTGATTATTAGTATCTCTAGTAACTAAGCAACGTCGTTCCAAAGCATCAAAATTATTCAAGAAATAATTGGTGTGTTGTATTCCTTGCGAATAGATCTTTCAAATGAGGTGTCACTTTACATATTTATGATTTATGAATTTTATTCCAGTTTAAAGTTAAATACAAGCAACTATTATCAATAAAATACGACATATTTTAATAATTTTTAATACCACCAAAAATCGCATACATAGTACTAATTAAAGAATATATTTTTTCATTAGGGCAGATATAGCAATTAATATATAATACTTTATTGAAAACTAAATGAAGAAGAAGATAATATTACAATTTATAAAAATATATTTTTAAATATTTAAGATTTAATTGAACATATGATAAGTCAAACTTACTCAATTAAGATTAAGGGTTATTTTTCTAATTTCTATTGTAAAAAAGTTTAGTTTAAGAAGCCAATATATACCTATCTACTTTCAAAAATTGATTATAATTTACTATTTGTGTCAGTAACCAAATTTCCATTCGGTGTAGTTTGGCTGATTATTTTCCATATTTTGATATTTTATTCAGTATGTTTATAGTAATTTCTTAAACCACCTACAAGAAATTCTTTTTCCATTTTTATCATTTATTTTGAACTTTTTAATTGAAAGTATAATAAATATTAATGTATTGAATTGACGAGGCGGATACATGATGAAACTCCATAACAAATTGAAATAAAACAACACCGTTGGGAGGGTTTCACATTTATTGTTGAATACTGCAACATGTTTCGCCACACAGTGGCTTCATCATGCAGGCAGATGAATAATAATATGAATAATTATTATTCATCTGCCTGATGAAGCCACTGTGTGGCGAAACATGTTGCAGTGTTCTACTCAAACAATTCTACAAAAAAATAAGCATATACTGTTAGATATGTACAATATATTAAGTCGAAAAAATAGTGCCTATATTATTTGTAAAATTTTATATCATTTTCCCTGATTTTATTAAATTTTAAGGCCCACATTATTTGTATAAGATTTTTTTTAGAATTTTTTAAAGCCCACTTTATTTGTATAAGATTTTTTTTAGAAGTTAATATGTTCTAGTATCAGTAAATAATTATTATTTAGTGTTTGTGTGAGAAATCCAATTTTCAATTGGTGTAATTTGGCTGATTATTTGCTATGTATTGTACTAAGTTATAGTCTTGGTTTGATTTAATATGTTACTAGAGATTTCTTACTCTACAAGTGGTATCATGTATAACCTAATTTAGATGGTATTACGAAAAATTAGTAAAATTAGTAAATATTATTTGCCTTTCTCTTCGTCATCTCATGATATATCTAGACTGCAAATACTTTTTCTAGTTCTATAAGAAACTCGTTTGGCCGATCTTACGCAAACTCACATTTTAATTGTTCATTTGGAACTTTTTTATTGAAAATATAATAATTTTTTTAATACACTCATAAAATATCAATTTGAAATTGTTTTAGAGGATTTCGAGTCGTTCTTGACATTCTGACTTAAGTATTACTCGAACAATTCTACAGAAACTTGATTTTAAATAATAAAAATATTTTATAGATTTTTTTAATTTATTTAAATTCATTTCTAAAACGTAGTTATATTAAAAGGACAGAAAATAATAATCCCAGCAATTAAAAAAAATTAAACGCATTTTTTGAGCCCAAGGTGTTAAGTAATTCCTACTTTCTTTTCTAATTATTGCAAAAAATGACCAACAATATATGCAAATCGTGCATTTGAACCTGAATATAATCGAGTGCAGAGTGAAAGCTACCATTTTGCAATTTTAAAACTCTTGACAATAAACATTTGCATGAACATAATACTTTCAAGTTTAGAATACGGTGACCGCACGAAATTAATTATGTGTCGATATGGATCAGTGACAGGAAGTTAAAAACAATGCATTGATTTTAAAACGGCCTTATAACAAACGAATTGCTAAAATAATAATTTTATATATTTTAAATTATAAATACATAATTTAAATAATGAGAACTAAAATTTAGAACACATAGATTAATAATAATAATTTTATTTACGTAAACTGTTTTAAATTGCACTTAAAAAATAAATAAATACTTCTATGTACACGAAATATTAAAAAATATATATTAATTATTCCGTGGAGTATAATGTACATTCAATTTAAAACTTATTACAGAAGAATTAAATAAACGAAATCATAACGCACTATGAAAGGTGTTTGCAAAAAAACTATTTACAAGATTATTTCTACCAAAATTTATTCTATGATTTATTATTAATTATTATTATAAATATTTAATCGATTTACAGGAGTACATTCTAACTCTTTGGAAACTCCATTACTGTTACAAGCAGCTACTCTCAATAATACCACTAATTAATTTATTATAGAAAAAAAAATCATCATAAGTCGTTAATATATTAAACTATGCAGTTGTAGATATGTCAATATATTGGAATAATTTACTTGAGCATGTGATCTGCCCAGCTTGTATTCGGCATATCTTTTTTATTGTTCATTGCCGAATAAAATAAAAAGTATTGGACCACAATGGAATTCTTAAGGGACACCGGGGGTAATATTTATTAGCTGAAACAAAAAGTTTCCGACTCTAAAGTAACTGTAATCTGCCCCCAGAAAGGACTACAGCCAAATTACAATGAGATTACCGAAACCCATTCTAAGCATTTTTATAAATAAAATATTCTGATATATTCTATCAATAGCCTTAGAGAAGTCAGTATTTATTACATCTGTCTACTTGTTAGTCTCTAAGGCATTTAAAGAGACTGTCTGTATGCCAGTTACCGTAGATATATTTTTAACAAAACTATGCTGATAAGGAGAAATAATAGAAATAATATTTTTACATATCCAATTGCTGAGTAGCAATTAGTTTGTCTAATAGTTTTGAAAATATAGATTGAATTCAGACAGATCTATTAAATGAGATTTACATCAAATTTGAGAATCCCAACCCGGAAAATGTTTACTACACTAAAGTTTGAAAAAAAATATGTGAAATTTACTTATTAAAAAATGACAAGATTTAATTAGAATAAATTATATTGTTACTTTAAAGTAATAAAATATACGTTTTAAGTAATGAAAGATCAAAATATGTCCATGTGTGAACTAATATTAATTAATTTATAATTTAATTAATATAAGTAAATAACTATGTATGTTAGTTTACTACATACATAATTTGTTTTTTTTAATTTTAAGAATTAATAAACAAACTGAATAAACATATAGCAAAATAAATATTATTTCAATTTTATTTGAATTATTTTCTAATATTTGTAAATAGTTTATAGTTCTATAGTTAATTGTAGTATAATATAAATTAAGTTCGAGAACGGACTGTTTTTTTCTCCGCTTGGTCAAATTAGCATTTCATTTCAAATTATTATTAATGACTCGGTTTAATCGAAGCCTCGACAATCTTACGTCATGACTGCAGCATTCTCACTTTATGCAAGCAAAACCTAATTTTACCAGGAAGCTCTATTCAAATCGAAACGTCCAATTTACCATTTCTTGAATAATACAAAACTAATTTAGTATAATCAGGAATTCCATTTCGTTAATCGAATATGAAATTACTTTAATTATGGCCCCTTGGGTATAACGAAAATCGAACCGAACCGTGGAAGTTATTTAGTTATTAATACTTATCGTACATATGAGAATTATTGTTACATGTATTTAATGTACTCGTAATTTACCTTGAAATTTCATTGATTTGGTTTTTATAGTATTTACCAGGTAAGGGTTATTATTATTCAGAAGAAACATTATTAATAGTAAATAACATTTTTTATTAGTCCAATCAAAACAATATCATTAATAATTAATAAAAACGACTAGCAGCCCAGCGCACACAAACATTACTAATACATTTTTTAAATTTTATTCTTTTTATTACAAAAAGGTTAAAATTATATTACATACATGTTTATTAAAACAATAATTCGTTTGTTTCCTTTTACTTTGAAACGTGATTAAGAGGTATTTTTATTTGAAAACTGAATATTTTTCAAAAAAGAAAATTAAAAACAGATAAGGGCGCATCCGACACATATCTTTATGTGTTATATCATACGATGTGTGCGCATTTTGGTTTGAAAACGGTGGTTTATGTCTACATCCCATGTAGGCCACAATATCCACAAAGAAGGAAAATGTAGAAAGTCATGGGCAAATTCCAGCAAATTATCACAAATACTTTTAAGAACGATGTTAAAGCGTTTTTAGTAAATTTATTTTAGTATGTTTATTTAACTCATGTACTTGTGGACATTAAGAATAATAATAATTATTATTATTAATCTGTCTCAAAACTCAATCGCTTCGGAAAGAAAGTTCGTCTCTGCATTTGGTGGGATATAAAAGGCATGCTTTATTATGAATTATTGCAATCTGGTGAAACAGTTACTGCCTACTGTTACCAGCATCAATTAATTTGCTTCAGTTAAGAATTGGAAAGAAAACGGCCGTCTACTGGCAATCATAATGATTCTTGCATCGTGAATTTTTCGATATCACAATTATTGTGCAGTTGAAAAGAAAAATCCTGAAGATAGAAGGAGGGAGAAAGATATATAAGTGATAACAAAAACTGCCTTACGTTGGCGTCTTGGTATTCAGCTACTGTGGAGCGCACCGTTTTACTTTGACGATCCATAATCCAGATAATAGTGGAGTTGAAATCTAGTTAAATCGAAGCACATATCCACAAACCCATGCACACACATGTACAAATACTATTTTACAATTATTTATTCCAGGAGACATTGATATTTAAGTAAGAAATATAAGGCTCGATGTTTTTCGACTAACACCATTAAAAGTACTTAATTATACTAGTCACATATAATTATAAAGCACTTTATGTTAATATTTGTTGAACTATTTTTCTCATCGTTAAAAATGAATAAATTCCTCTGCTTTTAAAATTTTAAAATCACTAGCGTATTTACCAGATAGTGAACTACTAGCTTTCAATTACGAATCTTCTTTGGTATAAGGTAAATAAAACACTTGGTTTAAATATTGTTCCCCGTCAACAACAGTCACGGACCGGTTTCGATCTCATCAGCGTAGCACAGTTGAAGACAGGGAATCGAGATTCACTTAGGAGGTATTTAGCTCTCCAATTAACCATCGATACGATAAGAAAACGGCCGTCTACTGTCAAAGGAGAATGTTGAGTGAAATTGAAATTGGCACCTTTATGGTTTTATCGTAACTTGGTTTAAAATTTCACAGATTTAATGTTGAAACTGCGACATATCTTTTGCCATACTGTAGCTTCATCAGGCAGATGATTAATGATTATCTTAGGCTACATTTCCTTATATACTAATACATTAGAGTAGCTCCCTAAGTTGTATAAAATTGTATGATTCAATAATTATGGACGATAATACGATAACATTGTTTTATAATTATAACTTAATTAGGGGGGAATTGGTTACACCTAGTTGAAGCAAGTACTTCATTCGGTTGATTGGTCTTTTTTACTTAGTCAAAATTAAACAGGATATGAAATGTGACCCCAAAGACACTTTGGATTTTTTAAATTAATTAATTGTTTAGCATTATAGGTAACTCATAAACTGGAATTATTAAAAATTCTTAATAAGTAATTTATACAGGCGCCAAGTTGTAGTATTAATATACTAATTAACAAACAAACAAATCAACAGTTTTGGAGCACTGACACCTTGATTGGGCCACTAAGTTGCTATTATTGGACCACTGTAAATTTGTATATAATATGGTGATTTCACCTAGTTGCAATGTCTGTAATAAAGGATTTATTCAAATCAGAATATCTTTCTTTGATTTTGACCAGATAAATACTCAAGATCTGCAAGTATCGCAAATATATCTTTTCAAAGATTTGCTGACACCTGTACAATCTTCATGAATCCATTTTTTACAAACAAGGCATCTTATCACGTCTGTCTACTTTCACAGCTTTTTTTAAACAATTTACAATACCAATTATTTAAACTGTCATTCTTTTTTCTTCGTTTCTGTTTTGGTGATATTTTGTTTGTTGATTCTAGAGTTGATTGATATCTTGAGGATGTTATTTCTTTAGCACATTGAGTAGATCTGCTTCTTTCTTTTAAATTATACACAACGTTTTTGGCACTTCTATTTAATTACATACCTTGAATTCGCAATTTGTTCAGACACAGTAGCCATTGCAGGCATCTCTAGTATTTCTTCAGATACTTGGTATCCCATTACAAATTCTTAACTTTCAAAAACAGATGCATTTAAAGAAAAAATCCAGTCTTTCGAAATCCGTTCATGGCGGTACCAACAATGGCTGCCCGAGAATATGCTTTTCCAAAAAGTCCAGACCCTTGAAATTATAACTATACCATGTTCTTGAGCATATATTATAGCATCCAAATTTTTTGAATGAGTTTTTGTCCGTCCAATATTAAGATAACTTTATTATCCATAGTTGGTATTACATTGGACACAAAATGGTGTAACCATAAAAGGAATATTTCCTTATTTATGTATCCACTAACTGGATTGAAAGCAAATGTTGAGCCAAGTGGTGCTCCATCTTTTATTTCATTCTTTTCTCTTTTTCGCTTAAAAATGATAAGCGGTGGTACGAAAAAACCTACAGCCTTAATACAACATACGGATGTCGTTGTTTTACCCCGCTCACCACTTGCAATTGTCCCTACTTGATGTTTACCTTTTAGTGCTAATCTTTCTTGTTTTTCTCTGTACGGTAGAGAGTCCAGTTTCATCCATATTGAATATGCGATCTGGCGTATGAATATTGTTTGTGTCCATGCAATTTCTTAATACTTCAAAAAACTGTTTAACGGCAACATGATTAAACCCTGTTGTTCTATTAAAAGAAGTAGCTTCCGCGACGATATTAAGGGGTTAGGCCACTCTAGACTAGGGAAAAAAAGGTCATTTTCTAGATTTTTTAAACAAAATCTAAAAGTTCTATTAAAAAACTGTTTTTATATCTTTATTGTATGCACATTGAACTTTATTTTCAATTTTTTTTAAAGAAAATTTACAAAAATGACGTAACAAAATAAAGAAAATGGAGGTCCCTCTCGGAGGGTAGGGCAAAACGGGCCAAAAAAAGATTCTGAAAACAGCAATGGACCTCGTACAAAAAAGTAAATGTTTTCTGAATCTCTGATGGATACTTTAAAAAAAATACGGGCCGGATTTTGAAAATGTTGATTCTAAACAAAATGGCGCACGTTTGAAAAAAAAGTTCATTTTTCGGGCTCCTCGTATAAAAACGTTCATAAAAAAGGTTAGTTAAGTTAAGTTAAAACAAAAAGCCCTCGTATTTTTGTAGTATTTTTTATGTAGATTAAGAAATAAACAGATTTAGACTGATTGATTAATTCGTATTTGAGATTTCTTTTCGCCCGATTTTAAAAACATGGTTTCGAGAAAAACGCGATTAGTTTCGACTCATAGTTTTTCATAGAAATAATGTGTTTATCTCTAGTCTGCAATACCTGCGCTATAAAATTGACCTTCCACATTCATTTTCTCATCGTCCTGATCCTTTCTTGTTGATTTCTGCGCCATTCGAGCCTCTTTTGCAGCATCAGTCAGCGCGTGCTCAGATAACTGGATGCGGCGCTCGTCGCAAAAATCGTAGCAGTTTTGTGCGATTTTTATTCCCAGGACTTGCATAACTTTTATTATGCTAAATAAGCCGTCGTTGAATACATACATGGCCATATTAGCTGCAATATCTAACACCACTTATCCACTGGAAGTTGATTTTGGAGCCATCGACCACGCAACGGAATTGAAACCAACCGATAAGCGTTACCAAGCCGAAGAATGACGAAAAGCCGCATTTTCTCCACGATCTATCATCCGAGACAATAAATCCGTGATAATTTTTAGAATATTGATTTTGCTCTTCTTTTTCTGCGCTTTGCATACATATTTTGCACACAGTTTCAGTTGCTTCACTAATTGTTTTGACAATTTTTACCTATCAAATACTTCCGCGCGGCTTTAAAATAAATTTTCCCATATTCTTAAGACTCTAAACTATACTTTAAGCCAAAAAAAAATCATTTTTTTCAAAATTCTAGAGTGGTCTTACCCCTTAATTGATTCCACAACAGTAGTCAAAAATAATGTTGGCGAATCTATACAAAATAAAATCAACGTGGGCAACCAAATTTTGAACTCAATTGAATATAATCAAACAAATAACACAGTATATTTTACTCCATTGACGTCTCCATCTACATCAACCGATGCTGCAAAATTACCGCCTCAATTTCGTTTTAATAATTGTACAATCCAAAATATTATTACGTACCTCAAAGAATAATTAGTTTTTATTTTGTGTTAAACTAGTATAATAAGTTGAAATGTTTGTTCTTATAATATGTATTTTTTCCTTAAGATTAATAAAATAAGTTACTTTTCATTATTATGAATGGTCGTAGAAAAAATAGTGTATACAACTTGCAAAAGCCAACATTAAATGTTCGTTGTATAATATACTATATTAGTATTTTTAATAATATATGTATTTTAGATTTACAATCTGTAGTATGCTTCGGCGATTTTAATTAACATAAGTATATCCCAGAATGACATTTTCGGAAAAGGTCTTGAATCAACAATAATAATTACTCAAAGGCTATACATAGTATCATTAAATGTTTAGTGTCACCTTAAACACTAATAGCATCCCAGTCTCAATTGCGTATAATAAATTGAAATAATTAAAACAATTATACAAAACGTAAATGTCGCGTTTCAAGACGCATCATAGGAAATCCCCATGTAAAATTTTAATTTGCAGTTTGTCTCTATAGTATTGGACGAAAATAAACAAAATATAATTAGACCTACTAAAGTTATTTTTGAGGTATTATTTTTGTTTTATCTTTAGTTTTATTCGAAATTTGGCTTAAAAAGTGTGAACAAATATTCGATAATAAAATCCTCAAAATTATAGTTGCTGTGAAAAATCAGTGTCAATAAGTCTAGATTGATTAAGCCACATACAAATAATTCAATTTAAAAGTTCTTGCACCACAAAAGGAAAAGTTCAGATCATCAAATTGAGTTTTGGCTGACATTCTTCGCGTGCTATTTGCTACTACCTTATCAATCAACAATTATTGGAATTGATCAGAAATTTAAGGAGATTGGTTGTGTTAACGATGAACATATTGTTAGGAATAAAAAGAGGAAATCCGAAGAAACTGTAAAAAAAATATTGGCAAGGATAATAAGAAATCCAACATTAAGTGTAAGAAAAGTAGCCAATATCGAATCGATTATAGTTACCGTCCTTATAAAAGCCAAAATCATCAAGAGCCGCTAGCAGTTGATCCTGATTCAAGGTCTAAATTTTGTGAAATTATAATGAAAAAGTGTAACGAGAATATCAATAAATTTCCTATTAGTGTGTATTTTACAGATGAATGTACTTTCTATTTGGTGTCTAAAAATCACAAACAAAATAATCGTCATTGTTCCCAAAAAATCTTCATATTGTAATATAAAAACTGAATATGCACAAAAACGTAATTTACGGACATTAATTTAAAATATATGGTTAGTTGTTGGTCCATTGGACTATTGAAGACAAATTATAATATTTAGATTTATTACAAAATAAAATCAAGGATCAATTACAAAAGTTGCCGGTGATAATGAAACATGGTTTCACACCACGAACATTTCCAAGCAAGTTGATCGGCAGAGTAGGTCCACACAAAGAGCAAAACAAGAACATCGAAAAATAAACATTTACAAAATAACAGACAATTCCATTTCAAAAGTAACGATTTATTTGTTAATGTTTCTTCAAATAATGTTTTATATTAATTCTTTACATAAGCATTTTTTCTAAATTTTGAATAGTCCAATAATTGTAATTTAACTGGATACGGTTTTCAAATTTTGTACAAAATAAATGAGAAATAGTTAAAAACGTCTTATTTGGTTTAGGTCAGTTGTACCTAAGTTAACTCGTTTCAACATGAATAATGAACATGTACCTTTGAACTCGAGATCTGTGGTTTTAGACGTTATGTGCTTACTAACTTTTCAAAGTACCGTAGTTTTCCTTTTTTGGTGTAAGTACTCGTTTTTAATTGAATTATTTGTTTGTGGCTTAATCGATTTAGATGACAAACACAGACTTTTCACAGCAACTATTATTTTGAACATTTTATTATCGAATATTTATTCACACTTTTTAAGCTACATTTCGAATAAAACCAAAGATGAAATAAAATAAAACCTTTAAAATAACTTTAGTAGGTAAACGAATAATGTTTCACCACAGTGGCTTCATCAGGTAGATGAAAATATTTTCATATTTTCATCTACCTCGTGAAGCCACTCTGTGGTGAAACATCGTTGTAGTACAATATTAAAAACATTCAGAAACCCTATACTGGGTCAGTATTTCTTTAAGTGCATGAAATAACCTTAATGTTTCTTGCTATTTTTATATTTTTTATATAACATAAACAATATTGTTTTTAAGCTTTTTTACCCAAAAAAACCTTAAACTTATGCATTGAATAAATTAAAACATGGACGAAAGAACGTAATTATATAAAAATATTATTATGATAGACTTGTCATAAATATCTTCCAAAAAGCATAAAAAATAGATATAGTATAGGATTCAGAGGTTACCAACATATCGTACTTGATAGTTGATGGATGTGGTTGGAAGAACATTGAAGCCAGTGAACTTCTTAATTTGTATATGCGCAGTTTTGCAAATTTATTATAAATTAATAAGGAATAAAGATGGGCTGAAACGGGGGCAATGCATGTGCACCTCATGACGCCGCATTCAGTTAGCGTCGCATATCCTCTCCTCCTCAATTCCGACTCTCACCTTCATGAAACCTCACATGAGAAACCCCGGTGACCTGAGCAACCTTGCCTAAGATGCGGTAACAACCCTTATGGAAGACGAGGTCGAATCTAACGAGAGCGGGAGAAATGGCCTTTAGAAAACCTCAACCCATAAAAACAAGTAAGTTACGAAACCAAAAGTAGCGCCTTGGATATCTGACTGGATTACACGACAACGACCACTGCAAAGAATATAACTTTCTGATTAAAAAAAAAAATCATATCTCTTTTGTTTGTGAAAATTCTTGGCAATTTTTGCTTTTGTTGCAGACAAGGAGATTGTAGTATGAACGATACAATGCACAGCGCGCAAAAGTAGTTTTACTTTTGGAAAATGGCCGGTCTGTAATTGCCACTCAACGTGCAGACATGCTGGCAGACCTCGTTCTAGATGCTAGGCCGAAAATATTGAGCTCGTTAGACAAACCTTGAAACATCAACACGACGACGTTCAACACAGTTGGCTATATCGCGTGGCACGCTTCGCCAATTTCTTTTCATAATCTGCACCCTACAAAATCCAGTTGGTTCAACAGCTCCACCATGGTGAATACTCCAGAGCTGTTCTTAATCTCGCTGAGAAAGAACAAGAAATTTTGGAAAATTTAATGATGACCGGCGAGGCGCACTTTCATTCAAGTGTTTTTTTAACAAGCAAAAA